>JAHBCN010008248.1:39936-65833 GCA_019359885.1 Listronotus oregonensis
TTAAAGCACTGGACGTTGGTCCTTGGTCGTCCAATTTAAAGTTATTATTTTATCATTTAACCGGAGATAAAGGTGTCCTGATAAGGTCGTCCTCCGGCAACATCCAAAAACCGTTCATCCATAGCTTTAAAAAAAAAATTTTTTAGAAAAAACTGGCCTCGAAAAATCTAAATTATTTTTAATTCCGTGCTAGAGGGCGAAAAAAACAACAAAATTGAAAACATGGTTTTTTAAAAATACCTTTTTATTTTTTTTGTCACAAACGATGTAAAAAAAATTTTTTTCCCAATCTTTCAAAAAAGGAAAAAAAACAAATACTTTTAAAAAAAAGTTAAAAACCTTTTTTGGTTAACCGATTTTAAAAAACTAGGTCTTGTTTAAAGGAGCTTTTATAAGGGTTTAAAGGGTAAATATTGATACAACAATTTATTTTTTTTTTTTATCCCTAAGGTGATTTGTGTTATAAATTTTGTCAATTTTTCAAAAATTAAATACAATGGGATTAATATTATAAGCTCATTAAAATGGCATAAAAAAGAAAAATCTGGTAAAAACCGCATTTCGATATCTTAATTAATTTCGACTTTTGCAAAAACTGCATTATTTGTACCTTTCCCCCTTTTTAAGCTGTCAGATCAACGCGGCGTTTTTATCGAGAGTGCCGGGACGTCAAAAATCACAAAAAACGGGCGTAAAAATGACAAGTGCATTGTTTGTCAAACCTGAAATTTTAAATTTATTTCCCTGTTTATCGAGTTCATCATTATTATTAGTAGTGTTGTTAATTGTTATTAAGTAATTTTAAATTATGTCTTATTTCCACGGGGCATCGATATGCTGGTTTATTTTAAAGACTTTAAAATGCCTCTAGCTAAAGACAATACCATACAAAGAATCCCGAAAGAATATTTTAATAACGTGTTTAATTTCAACCCCTTTTAAAGACAAAATTATTTTTTACAAAAAATATTTTCCAGAGCCGAAAAAATAATAACATATTATTTCCAAAGTGAATAATGAATACTTTTTAAATAAAAAAAAAAAAAAAAAATAACAAAAACAAATATTTTTTTAGGGGCCATTTCCATAAAAAGGGTTTTTGACTTCTATATAGTAAAATGAAACTTAATTCTGACATTCGTAGGTTTTTTAAATCGGTTATCTAAAGGTTCTGGTAAATTTTTATATTACTCAGCAAGGATGCAAAATAGACATAATATACTATTACTTACCGCAACAAATCTTTCCGCCAACTCCCTTATGGTCATTGTACTTCTAGGCAACACAGCGCAGAATGTTGGTACTAAGAGAGATCGGGCAAGTTCTTCAATTTCTTTAGTCGTGCTTAATCCAGGAATTATGAATAATGGTACCAGTTCTCTTATTTCTTTAGGACCTTCTGTTACCAGTTGCACAAGTTCAGGTTCTTCTGGTGCTTCTTCGGTTTGCTCACTTAGTTCTACCGGTGATGTTGGTAGCATTTGAGACAGTTCTATAAAATAAAAGAAAACATTTTTGAAAAAACTTAGATAATTACCAATACTAAAAAAGTAAGTTGGAAAAAAATTTTGCTACATTTTATTAATATTTATGGCGATTTGTTATTTATGAGTATTATTAAAGGTTTTTCTATTAAACTAAAAATAAAATCCACAAATAAATATTGAGTATATTTCTAACCTTGTTATTCAAATGACAACCATTAAAACATTTATTTGTAAGATTGGTTGCCTAAAACCAAAGTACATCCCGAAAATAAATTTCTCTGCTGCATCGATTTGCACAAAAAATTGAAATTAGGCGCTTCTAACCCTCTACCTCAAATTCTATTTAATGGTAATGTGCGCTGTTTGTTTTTTAAGGGTGAAAACTACCTCTGATTGTCAAAACTTATAGAATAACATTTTAAACCTTAAGATGGGTAAAAGTTGGTTTGGATTAATTGATTAATGATTGTTTTAGGCTTTGAAATATAATTTAAAAACATTTTAATCCTTAAAAATCAACCGTTGTTACAGCTAAAAGTAAAAAAATATTTTCTCTAAAAAATGATTAATTTACCTTAGTGATTTTAGAATGATGTTGCCTAAAATATGTACTAATTTTATTTCGCAACTTTTCGACCCTTGTAAATTAACCCTTATTATAGCTTAATTAAAAAAAAAAAAAGATGCATACCTAAAAAATTAATAGCTTGACAGATTTAATAATTAAAAATATTACTGCCCAAAATATTACCAATTTCATTCTTTTGCAAGTTTTCAATCCTTAAAAACCAACCCTTCCAACATTGCAATTCTTAAAAAACCCAAAATAATAGTGTTAATAGGAAAAGAAAGTAGAATTACAAACAAAAATTATACCGGTAAAAGTATAAAGTATACCGGTTTTATAGAAAATTATGCTCCAAAGTTGATTGGTTTTTTAAACATAGCTCCTTTAGTTTTAATGATAGAAAGTTTTTAAAAAAACAATTTTGTAGGGTTTTTTTAAAAGCTACAAGGCTGTGTAAACTAAATTCTCTTTAATCCCTTAGTTTTAAAATGGGATGTGTTTAAAGGGCTGGAATAAGGTGGTGCCCGCTCGTAAAAAGAGGATTTAAACGGCTATATCTGGCCAAATATTAAATAAAATAATTAAAATTTATAAAGTAGGCCATTTAATTGTTTCGCGGGTCCATGGCGTTGCAACATAAAACAGTCTAAAATCTCTAGACAATTTTGTTGACATTTTTAAAAGTAAACATAATATTTTTGAGAAGTGATTGTTGTGCTTTTTTTATTATTTGTTAAATGAAGGTGAAATTAAATTTATCTTATGAAACAAGAGTGTATTTTTATAAAATCTTCCATTTTGGGTGTAATCAGTTTTAAAAAGGAGGAATTTTAGGAAGTTTTGCAGGTTAGGTTCGAGTGGGGCGTTATAACTTTAAAACCAGCAGAGTCCAACAAAATTTGAATTCAGATTCGTGATCAGCGCCCCAAAAAACCCTTGTATACAAAATTTCGTGGGCCCGGTAAGTAAAAAATTACCAAATATTCCATAATGTGACGTACATAAACTTGGCTAGCTAAGTCAAAAAAATGCATCGAAATGCAACGATTTTAAATATACTAAAAAAAAAACGTGGTCTGAAAAATTTAGCGACCCATAGTCAAAGAATTTCTTTTTAATGATTAAAATGGAAAATTAAGTGAAAAATTACCCCCGGGTAATTTCTGAAATTGTTTTTTTAATCAAATTTTTTATAGGGGTTTTTGGGGCGCTGATTCAATCAAAAAAATATTTTTCGGCAACTTTTGTTTTCGAAAATTTCATCATCAAAGTTAAAAAAATTAACCTGATTTTCCATTTTCCCCCCTTCTTTTTGTAAAATTTTGTTTTTTACACTAAAGGGCACACAATATTTTATAAACCCCTTTTAAAACCTTGTATTTTTATTTATTTTACACCTTTTCCCATTAAATTGCGGACTTTCAAGTTCAAAGGCAGCGATATTTGCTAGTGGTTGGGCCCACGTTGGGGGCGTGTGAAAGGGGATGTTTGCAATTAAATGGAAAAAAGTTAAATTTAAAATAAAAAAAACAAGTTTTTAAAAGGTGTTTTGAAATATTTTGTGCCAATGTAGTGTAAAAATCAAGAATTCTGTGCAAAAAGAAGGAGGAATAGTGTAAATAAGGTTAGTTTGATTTTCAACTTTGATGATGAATATCTCGAAAACGAACGTTGCCAAAAAAAATTGCAGAATGCAGATTCGTAATCAGCGCCCCAAAAAAACCCCGTATATCAAATTTGATCAAAATCGGAGAGGAGGCAACTTTAGAGACAATTACCGAAAGCTTTTAATAGAATTTTCAAGTATTTTTTCAAATAATTAAAAAATTATATATCTCCGAGGTTCCAATCGGTACAACCTCGATTAAGGCGAAGGCGCTGGGATTTTTTCCATTTGACAAAAAATATGTATTATTTTATCCTGTCGATCCTGGTTAAGATAGTTATAAGATTATTATATTGTCATATTTTGTTGCGTCCGATACACATTACGACCGGCTTTATTTAAGATTAAAAAAAAAACAACAGAATATGACACAATGCATATCACAATGGAAATCAAAGTACTTGTGTAAGAAAAAATGTAAAAATTTTAAAAATGTGTAAAAAAATGAAATATATAAATTTGCGGAAGTTCAAAAAAAAAGCCGCTTTAACTAACCAGAGCTAACCATGACCGACCAGAACTGAGGCCTTTTGAATTTGTTAAAATTATCCCTACATAGAAGTTATTGACACAATTTTAACAATTTTCACGAAGAAGTATAATTTTTTAATTAATTTAGAAAAATATTTAAAAAATCTATTAAGTTTCTAGAAGCACTCAATTAGCACTTAATTCCTTTCTATTTTTTTTTATTTAAAAAGAAATTTTTTGTTTATGGGTCTGCTTAATTTTCGAAACCTGGCAGAACCACAGTTTTTTTCAGTATTTTTAAAATCGTTAGTGCACCTAATTTATCATTTTCGCACCTAAATAGCAGCTAAAAAGCCCCTAATTTTGATCTAAATTTCGTTGCATTTTTTTGAGTTGGGTTAGCCAAGTTTTTCAAAAATAAATTGGTTTTATAAAAATTATTCTAATTTAAAGACCTAATTTTTTATCTTAAACAATTTAGTTAAATTGTAAATGTAATTTGTTTGTTTTTAAATACTACTTTTGCTAAAAAATTAGCAATATTACTTTTAATTAAGTACATTCAAGACAAAATGTTGTTGTAATACAGAAATTAAATCGTTTAATTATGTAAGCGTCAAACACGTTGCTTTGTCCCCACTTTCTTATTTATGACATTAACACTGAATATTTTATTTGTAAAATAAGTGTTATTTTCTTTTCTTTTCTTTTCTTTTATTATTTCATTTTTCGGTACGTCAAAACAAAAGCTCTGTTTTTTATTAAATTTCAAAAAGTTAATCTAGTAAGAGCCCCTGGGAACACCGACGACAGATAAAAAATATATCTGTCTGCACTATATATCCCACACTTTATCTGCTTTCTACCTTGCGGAAGTTTATAACGTTAAACATTTATAAAATTTGTCTTATCAAGGGCGTAAAAATCTAGTAATAGATTTTATAAAACCATTTTTATAGTATTATGAAGTAATAGTTATTATTATGTATTTACTTTTTACTAATACAGTGTGGTCCAAAAGGTTCAAAACTATTTTATTGTTTTTTTTATTAATTTTTTATTTGTATTGGTGCATTGTTTTTAATAAAATGCCTATTTTAATTTAATCATGGGTCTTTAGCAATAAATGGCCAAGAAGCGATGTATCACACTGGGTAAGGTTCCTATATAATTGGGGCACATTTTGAGAAATGTGTTTTTTTTTAGTTTTCACCATTCCTAACAAAGACAAATCCAAAGGATGTCTTAGAAAAGTAACCACTGTGCCCAAATTTGTATTCTTTAAGTAGTAAGAGATTTTATAAAACCATTTATATGGTATTATGAAGTAATAGTTATTAATATGTATTTAACTTTTTCTGATACGGCGTGGTCCAAAAGTGTAATAGTATTTTTTTTAGTTTTCACCATTCCTAACAGAGATAAATCCAAAAGAAGTCTTAAAAAAATAACCACCGTGCTTAAATTTTATTTTCACATCAAGTTTTTTTAAAACTGAATTTAAAAACCCTTTTTTTAACTTTTTTTGTGGCTTTTTCCCCCTAAGAACAAAAATTTTTTTTCTAAACTTGTAAAAAATGTTCAACCCCTAAAACATTTTAAAAAAAAATAATAAATAGCTTGTCAATTAATCTATATTTATATAAAATTAAAACAAAGATACAAGCTACTCCATTTTATAGGATAAAAACACCCAGATAAAAAAACTGCTTATTTTTTACAACTTTATCAAGATATGAATTTAACTTGACGTATCACAGAAATCTCGAATTTTTATGCTTTATGCAAAATAAAAAATAACCGCAAAGTTAACCTATTTTCTTACTTTAGCCAGAGACCTTAAAAATTCTAAAAATATTTTGCATATGTCAAATTATTGGTAATAAAAAATCAAGATGATAATATTTTTTGTTTCTTCAAAAATATAAAAATCACCCTTAATTAGGAGTTGATATGATGAAGTAAAACTGAAATATATGAATATTTTCAATAAAAAAAGCGATTTCTATTGTATTTTTTATATAAAATAAAATTGTACAAATGAAAATAATTTATTTTTATATTTAAACTCGCTAAGGGGGTTAAATCATCCCCTAAAAAAAAAAAAAATTACTTGAAAATCTAGAAAAAACTACAAAGGTATTCAAAATTATAAATAATTTAAATCATGTACTTTCCACCAGTATCTATAAAGAAACCACCCCTGTGACGAAGGGGTGAACTACCCCCAAACGTGATAACATACGAAAACATCATAGCGATATAAAAAAAAACTTCGATATTTTATAATAGTTCTTACTTTTTTGATCAGAAAGATTACGCTTACTTGTCCTTATTATTTAAATATTTATTTTAAATAATATTTAACCTTTATAGGTGGTAAAATCATCCCCGAAAAAAATAAAAAATTAATTGAAAAATCTAGGAAAAACTACCAAGTTATTCTAAATTATTGGAAATTCAAATCGTGTACTTTCCACCAGTATCTATAAGAAAACCACTCCTGTAACAAAGGGGTGAACTACCCCCGAACGCAATAACATATAAAAATATTATAGCGATATAAAAAAACTGTCGAATATTTTATAATAGTTCTTATTTTTTTGATCAGAAAGATTACGTTTACCTGTCCTAATTAATCATTTTTTTTTAATAAAAATCAACCCTTATAGGTGGTGAAATCATCCCCGAAATATGAAAAAAATTAAAAATTACTTAAAAAATCCAAGAAAAACTACCAAGGAATTCTAAATTGTTAGAAAATCAAATTGTGTACTTCCCACCAGTGTCTATAAGAAAACCACTCCTGTAACCATTATAAAATATTCGAGGATAGTTCAGCCCTTAGTTATAGGGGTGGTTTTTTTTATAGATACTGGTGAGAAGTACTCGATTTGAATTTTTAATAATTAAGAATATTGTGGGAGCTTTTTCTAGATTTTTCAAGTGATTTATGATTCTTTTTATATTTAGCGGATGATTTCACTCCCTAAGGGGGTTGATTATTGTAAAAAAAAATTGAAATAATAAAATAACGTCAGCTTAATCTTTCTGATGAGAAAAAGTAAAATTTATTATAAAATATGATATTTTCGTATGGTATTACGTTCGGGGTAGTTCACTCCCTCGTTACAGCGGTGGTTTCCCTAAATAGATACTAGTGGGAGGTACACCATTTAAATTTCTAATAATTTAGAAAGAATGTAGTTCGTAGATTTTTCAAGTAATCTTGGGTTTTTTTTATATTTAGTAAATGATTTAACCCCCTTGGCGAGGTTAAGGGAGGACTTTCAACTATATTACGCCCTTATTAATACATAATTATTCTTTATTTTTATTTTTAAAATTTTGTTTTATAGAAAAAATACAATTAGAATTTCTTTTATTCGTATTAATATTATTTATAAATTTCAGTTTTGCGACATCATATCAACCCCTAATTAGAGGTGAGTTTCGACATTTTTCGAAAAACCAAAAAATATGCTCATCTTGATTTTTCATTACCGATAATTTGACATATGCAGAATATTTTTAGTTTTTTTTAAATCTCTGGCAAAAATGAGAAAATAGGCTAAAAATATGCTGTCATTGCGGTCACTCTATTAAAATTCTCTTGGTTTGATATTGTTAGTCATCCGAATCTGAAGCTAAAATGATACTTTAATGGCTTAGAACAAGAATTGGTATACAGATCAGGCTTCCTGTTTCTAGACCATTCTATCGACTACCGTCAACACAATGGAGCTATTACGATAAAGGTTAAGCAGAAATAATTTGCAAAAAAAACTAAGAACACTTGCTAAAAGCACCATTTTAAAGTACAGGAAATGGTGTATTTCTTAGGCATTTTATGCCTTTTTGTATTTTAAATACTTAACTATTTAAATATCTATTAGAAAGCTTTAAGGAATATTTAAATAGTTATGCCACTAACTTAAATAATTTAGCATATCTAAGAATAAGGTTCAGTTAGTGCAAGTCTTGTGCAATCTAAATTAAAAATGTTCAAAAAATATTTAATTTTATTAATAATTCTAAATAAACTATCACCAGAAACCTAACTATTCGCAAAAACCATAATTTTGATATAATATAAACTAAAATATAATTAAAATGATATAATATAAACTTACTTTTAAACAATGCTTGTGTACTCTCCTGCTTAGTATCGCTAACTTTGTCATTATTAACCAAAATATTCTTTACTTTCAGGGTCAGAATGTCGTCCAAGCCAGAAAGAACATCTCCAAACTCTAATTCTTTTAACCACTGAATATTGTAAGTTGTAAACCCAGCATCTGCCCTTATTTGACATATACCAGCTGCTGCACTGATAAAGTTAACAAACAGTGCTTTTGGTGCCGTTGTTCTTAAAGCATTATCAATGTATTGAACAGGTTTTATCTCACTTGCTTTAGAAGTAGAGCTAGGTTTACTTTGTGGCAGTAAAAAGACTCCATTTATTGGTCCCAAAAAGTATACTTCGGAAAGGAGTTCGGCTGCTCCTTCTCTGGTGTAAGCTTTGTTTGGAGCAAAAATAATTTCACACCCAAAGTACGCTTGGAGTAAAGATAAGCGGCGATTAATGTGGTTTTGTTGGGACTTCGAGTCTGAGGAAATAACAATTTTTTTAGCTCCTCTAAGGACAAGCCATTCGGTTATATCTGTCCAGTGCTCTGGACTTCCCCCTAAAAAATAGTAAGAAAAAATTATTATATGATGTTATGGATACTTAAGAAATCAGTTGTTTAAATTTTAAGCATTTTATTTTTATTTATTTAATTAATATATTTTTTTATAAATTACTGCTTTAAACTCAACATCATTACACCCCTCACTTTTTTTGTTCTATAAATAATTATTTTCGAGTTCTTTTAAAAACACTTTGGACTAAAGCTAAATAAGTCATTTTCTTTAACATATATAAAAGCTGAAAAACTATTAATCTATCTATTAATTTAACGAAACATTTAAATGCTGCATTTGGCTTCACGTTTTAGACAACGCAGTAGTACCCCAGACTTTATACAAATAATTACTATCCCTGAACCACCCCCGCTAGCATCTGGGTACTATCATTCAGACGGGACTAACAGTAACAGTAACGTGAAATCCGAACCACACACAACAGCACATGTCTTCGCCTATGGTCACCCGACAGGCCAGTTACTCCGCTAATTTGAGAAGAAGTAGTGTTTTAATACGGCAAAAGCCGTTAATGCCATAATTTTTATTTAAAAGTACTTTAGCACTAAATTCCGTAAGATTCGAACTTACATTGCGCCTGGTTAACCTATTTAAATACAAATCGTATACATATATTTATGTTTATGCGCACACCCATTATTGCGGAATTGCTGCACCGTTTTAAATAAAATTTGCATTTTAATAAGCCATTTTGAAGATTTGTTAAAATGTAGGTATAATTTGGTTTCAAAAAAATTACAAATTAAAAATATGCTTAAGCTTGTATTAGCAGATTTCCAAAGCTGTACGCCACCAAGATGTTGCTCCAATTTGAGATATTATTCTGAAAGCATTATCACTGCGGACTTATTTTATAGATTTGCTTTGTTTCTTTAAAATAAATTTCAGTTTTGGGAGCAAAGATAATGGTTTTTTAAGATAGAAAAATTTTAAAGAAAAATACAGTTTTCTCTCATTTTAGTTCCAAATCAATATTGGAAGGTTTACAGTAGCGTATACAATGACCTACATCAATCCAATACGTCATCTATTTGGGTCTGTTTAAAGAAGTGCCAATAGGCATTATCCCCAAAGGCAGCGGACCTACCCAATAGGTCAACTATAGATTAATGGGCGATTTTTTTGTAACTAGGACCAATTTACCTTTAAATAGGTATTAAAGAATTTTGAGGTAAATAAAAAAGAATTGTTTAATAGATTTTTAAAATATTAAAATTTAGCACTAAAAAATACATTAAAAATTATTTTTTGATTATTTATTAACTAAATAATAATAATATTTATTAAATAAAACCTTAAAACTGTTTTAATGTTAATTTTATCATAAACTTTGCTGCCTTTGGGTCGAATAGTAAATAAAAAGTTATTTAAAATGCTGCTATAAAAAATTCTAAAATACTGATAAAAATAAAAATTAAATTAGTTTTCATTGTTCAAATTGCAATACTGTTTATTTATTTTGGATCTACATTTGTAAATAGTTGTTTAGTTTACTTGTTTATTAAGCTAACTAAAAAGCTATAATTTGTTCCGTTTCATGTGTTTTTTTTTGTTTAAATATGTAACTAGTATAGTCAAAAGTAGTAAAATTTATTTATTTAGAAATGTTTATAAAAATTGTGGCTATACTGCTTTGAGTTAAAGGGTACCGTGAAATGCAATATCTGCATATTTCAGTACTTGGACATCCTTAACGGGACTGGGGAAAAATGGTTTAAGCATCTAACATCTCGGTATTTACGATACTTACTATCTCTAAACTAAGTACTAAGGCTTTATATAAGCCATCGTGTCACAAAGGCAAAAAAGTATTGGAAATTAAAATATTCGTTTGGATTAGAGTATATCAATTTTAGATGAAAATAATGTCTGGAAAAAACCGACCGCATTATTTAAATTGTAAGTATCGTTGTATAAATGATTTTCTTAACTTACCATATACCAAATAGGAACTGTGGGCATCACAAATAAATTGGGTTGGTCGCTTGACGTTTAGTCGATTTAACGACAAGTTCTGATTTACACTAAGGACTGCCTTTCCTATGTTGCTGGCTTTTTTAATATTCCTATAATAAAAAAATGTATACTATATTAGCGAAAACTAAAGAAATATGGATTAACATCTTTTAGGTTGTATAATATAAGTATGTCTGACAAAATTTGTAGCCATTAAATTTTCAAGATTAATATTTAGCTCTTGTTATTAAAAATATTACTCAAAATATGCGTTTTAAAAAATGTAGCCTTCCCGAGATAGACAGATCCTGTATTTTTTAACAAATATATAGTAGGAAAAAAAATTAAACTATTTTATTAGTTTTTTGACAGTGGCTCTCCGGCTTTTTTAAAATATTGTAAAATGCAAAATGTTTTACAGGTTTTTTGTTATTAATAAAGATTTAGTAAACATACACTTCAATGGTATTTTTTGTTATGGACAATTAACGATAATTACTGTTTTCATCCTATACAGGGTGATTCCTAAGTTAAGGCTTTTTTTTGTGTCTAAAACTCGTTAAAATAAACAACTTTTTTATTTTTTTTTTCAAAAACCCAAAAATAACAAAGCTACATAAATTTATTTGAAAGTGTGTCTAGTGGGGGCCAGGGCATAAAAATATAGTTTATTTATTTACGTTTTTTGTCTCGTTAATCACGTAGTATGAATCAGTCGTATTGCTTTAACCGGACAAGGCGAAAATTAATTTTAATTTTAAATTATTGTTAAATCGAGAAAAAGGCACGATTGAAAAACAATTAATGGGTACGTGGATAGGTTCCTTATTTATGGATAGTGTCGTTAATTCGCTACTGCTGCTTCGAGATTGTACGCGCGAAGGTTTCCCTTGCGGGCTCATTCTGGACCCAAGTATTATTGAAGTCAGTCGGTTTAAGTAAAAAAGGGTGACAACATTGCGAAAAAATCAGTAACGTGTCAACACTACAGCAGAAGACTTGGGTAGAACTTACTTAAGACAGGACCGTATTCGAAACACTAAATGAATGTAAGTTCCTTATTTTTCGGTATTAAAAAAAAAGTTATTTAAAAAAGTTGTTTATTTTAATGAGTTCTCGGCCAAATGGTCTTTGATATTGACGCGCCTCATATAATTCTTAAATTCTCTCTCTCTCTTTAATGAGTTCTATATACAGCGTCAACTTAGGAATAACCCTGTATATCATATTTAATAATACCGTGTATATCTGTTCATTCTCGTTTCAGAAAGACACTCGAAAAAAAAATTGCATTGGTTCAAAAAGTTAATAACCATGGTTACTAACACTTTTAATACGTTTTTTTTTTGTTTAAGTGTCTTTCTTTAAGCGAAAATAAGTAGATTAAAAAAATATTACAAATATGTTACAACAATCAAAGCGCTTTCGACTTAAATATATAGTTTTAGCAAACCGTTTCTATGCATTAGGAATTTGTTATATTATAACGATATTTCTTGAATAAAAGGATTTTGGCATTAAGAACGTTTAATAAATAATACACATAAACCTTAAATTAAAGCTACTCACCAAGACTTAAAATATATAATTTCAAAACCACTTGTAAATTTAATAAAAACTAACTTACGTTAGTATTGCCCCAATATCCTGGTGATTATATACAATTCTCCACATGGGCCTTACGCATAGCTTGGCCATACCTTCTTGAACTAAGTCTTTTAACTCTTTTTTAACATCATCTGGTTGATTCACCATATTGTTAAAATCGACAGCGTAAAATGATACGTTCCTCAAAAAGCAAAACATTCCAATACTGTTGTTTTCTTCCAAATCATATTTTCCTTAAACACATTATAAAATATAAACCAAACCAATTGATATAGTAATTAAAATTTTTACGGACTGTATCTACCTAACAAAAGGGGATTTAAAAAAACAGGAAAGAAAAAATATTAAAATTTATATTTTAAAATTTATATTCGTCCGAAAAAATTGATCATTTAAAATACAGTGTATTATACATCCCCTCAAAATCAATCTAGAGAAGCTTTGAACTTCCCACTATGTCTGCTTTTTATGCCCAGTACATCTAAACTGTGGAACGTTATTATTATTATTAGATTTTTACCATAACTTACCGTTTTACAAATTAAAAAAAATTATTTCTTTTAGCCACATTCTTTAATATCAAAGAAAACTTTATTGCATAAAAGAAGATACTATTTGAGTTGAAAAAATATCTTTAATATGAATATAAAAATATTTAAATATATTTTTAATTTACAGACATAAAACCATATCCTTTTATATATTTTAAATAATTTTCTCATAATGAACAAAAAATATGTTTAAAGATTTGTAACCAAAGCCTTTACATCTTGTTAATATATTAGTATTAAGCATACAATTACGCTTTTTTAATGGCAAAATAGTTTATAAGTGAAAAAAGGTGTTCAATTAATAAGCTTACCTATTTGTACAAATCTTCCAAAATCAGCGATGCAAGCCAAAGATGCTTGCAATAGGCTTCCTGACAAGCAGTTTACAATAACATCGGCTCCTCTTCCCCCAGTTGCCATCATGAAAAATGGTTCAAAACTAGAGTTATCTGAACTTAGAACTTGGCGATCTGTTAACTAAAACATAAAAATGAAATACAATTTTACGCTTTAAGTCTTGTGAACTAATCAAATAATTAAATTTATTCCGAAAATACATATTCTAAAGGTTCGATCCGCTAACTTAAAATAATAATAATTATACACAAACACGGAATAAACCGATTATGTGTTTTTTAAATGAAATAGTATTATTTTCAATTTACTTTCTGAATCTACGCCAAATTTTAGCCCTTGTTCCTGTTTGATGTCCTATGTCTAAATCCATCAGTTAAAAAGATGACTTTTATTAAAATAATAAATACAGTAATTACGAAAAAACTTATTGAATTAAGTGCTGAAAATGGCCTTCCTAAACAACTTTACAATGCTCCAAGTTGTAGTAAAATTTATTTATAACATTTTGGAGCATAACTGGAGTTATCAATTCACATTCGGTCATAATCCGGTCTTTAAGTACATCAATATTTTCCGGATTTGTTGTAAACACTTTAGATTTTAATTGATCCTAGAGGAAATAGTCCAAGAGCGTAAGGTCAGGGGACCTTGAGCCATTCTATTTCACCTCTTCTGCCATCCACCTATTAGGGAAAGTAGCATCTCAAAATCTCCTTACGTTTAAACCGAAATGTGCAGGGCTCCATCTTGCTGAAACCATGTTGATTCTAAATTATGACCTCTTCTAATTGTTATTTCAGGTAATATTTGATCTTCTAACATGTGCAAATATCGATCTGAATTTAAATTTTCCTCAACAAAAAATGGGCCTATTATTTGGTTTTGAATTTTACCTGCCCAAACGTTGACTTTCTCAGGATATTGGGTATGCGATTCTATCATCCAGTGAGGATTCTCATCTGCCTAATATCGACAATTATGTCTGTTAACTGTTCCGTTAAGCATAAAAGTTGATTCGTCAGAAAAAAATAATATTATTAAAAAAATTCTGATTTCGTTCCCATTTTTTCAACATAACTTCACAAAATTCAATTTGGCGATCAAAATCATCCTCAAATAGTTCTTGCACTAATATAATTTTATAGGGATGAAATTTGTTAGATATAAGGACATTTCCACAGATATAAAACCAACATCGGATTGAGAGGCCACTTTTCGTTCTTCTACAAAATGCTGCAAAATTTCCAAACTTTTTTCTTCATTACTAACCGTTCTTGACCTTCCAGAGCGTTGGCGATCTTGGTCAAACCTCTAAATAGTCCTGATCACTGTAGATTTGGAAATAGGAGGGCGGACCAAAACGTATCATTTAAAAGATAATTTGTTTCATTAAAGGATCGTTGGCGATCTCCGAATCCCCTAATGATAAAAAGGGTAATGCGTTCTTTTTCAGTAAGGGATATAATTTAAAATAAATATTAAATTCAAGTAATAAAGTTACTACATTTGGCAGTGTCAAAAATAACTGTCATGTAAATGTTGGTAGTGTCTTATAGGTAAAAAGGTCAAATAATAGATAATCTGGAAGAAAAATTTAAAAATCCTAATAAAAGTTACCTCATATCTTCTTAACTGATGGATTTAGGTATGGGGCAAGAAACAAGAACTAATTTTTTTGCGTCGATTCAGAAAGTAAATTAAAAATAATACTATTTCATTTTAAAAAACGCAACATCGGTTTATTTCGTGTTTGTGAAGCACCCTATATACTTGCAATATTTTTTTAAGGTAAATATACCAAAGATCTACAACTTTTATCTAAAATATTTTTCGATCAGAGGTGCGTTTTCAAAATATCGAAGGGGCCCGGGACTTTTTGAACACAGTGTATATTGGCACCGTCAAAGTAGTGTCCCAATTTAAAAGAATTTAACGCAGATTTTCGTCTTTATTTAAACTTACCTGCTTAAATTGTTTTCTAAGGTATTCCTTCTGAGCGTCGGTGGAAACAGTGGTATACACTGTACACCCATTTACAAGTGCAATGGATATTGCTGCCATTCCTACTGGTGAACATCCAGCATGTATAAGAACTGTATTTCCAGGCTTAACTTGAGCCTTCACGTAAAGTGCATAGTATGCCTATAAACAAAAATATATTTCAAATAAATGAGAAAGGGTAAAATTTTTCGAGTTTATCTGAACCTTGTAATTTCAGTTTTGAAATATCACTTTTGGAATACATGACACTTACCGCAGTATATGCATACGGAATTGTTGCAGCATCTTCAAGGGACCAAAGTTTTAGTGGTTCCCAATTCAAAATAGGATCTGCAACTAGTCTACAGTTATCTTTATCTAGAGTGGCCAAACCCATAATTCGTTGTCCGTTGTTGGTAGTTCCCGAATAGTCAATGAGTCCTAAGGATTTAGTGATTAATATGTAGGTAGGTAGTATAGTTATAGGCCAAGTAGTACATGTATACATATATTTTTTTGTTAAGATCTTAGATAATGTACAAGGTGTCCTGATAAGGTCGTACTCCGGCGATATCTCGAGAACCCTTCATCGCATAGCTTTCGGAAAAAATATTTATAATAAAATCGGCCTCGAGAAAATGCTGGAAATTATTTTCATGTTTCTAATTCTGCCTGTAGAGGGCGTAAAACTAAGAACAAAATTAAAAACACTGATTATTTAAAAATATGCCATATTAACTTATGCCGTTTATAGTTTTCTTACAAATTATGTAAAATAAGGAAAGTTTTTTCTTTTAAGCGTTTTTTCGTAACCTGTCAAATATAGGGAGGGGGGAAGAGCGAATATACATTAAAAAAAAATTGAATAACTTTGTTTCGGCTCAACCGATTTTGATGAACTAGGTTTCGTTGAAAAGAGCTTTTACCAGGGCTTAAGATAAAATATTGGTATAATAAATTTATTGAGAGACTGATTTGTGTCAAAGTTATAAATTTTGTCATTTTTTTTCTAATAATTTAAATACAACGGTATTATTTTTATAAGCCCATTAAAAAGAGCATAAAAAAGTAAAGAAACTGGTGAAAACCGCATTTTGATGTCTTAATTAGTTCTCGAGTTATTGCCGAAAAACTGCATTACTCGTATCCTTACCTATTTTAAGCTGTCAGATAAACAACGCGGCGTTTCAATCGAAAGTGCCATGACAACAAAAATCATTTGTTTTTCTGCGAATATTAAATAATATCAATAATATCCTTATTATTTGTTTATTATCAATTTAATAACAGCATTCATAATTACACGGCTAGTGGATAATAACAGCTGACTATTTTCTACGGGCTTTGGCTAATTGTATCTTTATTGTGGTGAAATAGGATGCACATTTCCAGTTCCTCTTAGACGGGTTGTCAAACGCCTAAACACTTTTTTATTAAAATGCCGTCTTTCGTAATACCTTATGGCATATTGTCTCGCCGCAATAGAGGCATTTGATAAATTTTCAAAATAAACGGTATGCTGATCGCATACCTCGGTGGTGGAATAAGACATAATTAAAAATTACTTAATAACGATTAACTACTAGTAATAATAACGATAAACTGCGTTTAAACAAACACTAAATTAAACAAGAACTAAATTTAAAATTACCAGGTTTGACAAACAATGCACTTGTTATTTTTTAACGTCTCTGTTTTTTTGTAATGTTTGACGTCCCAGCACTCTCGATTAAAACGCTGCGTTGTTTATCTGACAGCTTAAAATAGGTAAGGATACGAGTATTGCAGTTTTTCGGCAATAACTCGAGAACTAATTAAGATATCGAATTGCAATTTTCACCAGTTTCTTTATTTTTTTATGCCCTTTTTACTGGGGTTATAAAAATAATACCATTGTATTTAAATTTTTAGAAAAAAATGACAAAATTTATAACTTTGACACAAATCAGTCTCTGGGGATAAAACAAAAAAATAAATTTATTATACCAATATTTTATCTTGAGCCCTGGTAAAACTCTTTAAACGAAACCTAGTTCATCAAAATCGGTTAAGCCAAAACAAAGTTATTCAATTTTTTTCAAATGTATATTCGCTCTTCCCCCCTCCCTATATTTGACAGGTTACGGAAAAACGCTCAAAAGAAAAAAGTTTCCTTATTTTACGTAGTTTGTAAGAAAATTATCAAAGACATAAGTTAATATGGCATATTTTTAAATAATCCGTGTCTTTAATTTTGTTCTTAGTTTTAAGCCCTCTAGCGGCAAAATTGGAAACTTGAAAATAATTTTCAGCATTTTCTCGAGGCCCATTTTATTATAAATATTTTTTTCCGAAAGCTATGCGATGAAGGGTTCTCGAGATACCTCCGGAGGACGACTTATCAGGACACCCTGTATATTAATAAACATATTATTATTTGAGCATTATCTTAAAAAACACTCACACCACTGGCAGCTTGTTTTTTAGTGTTTATATTAATTAATAGTTTTTTTAGTGTGTGAGCTGAAAAGGTTAAATTTCATTTGGGCTGTGCTTTCTAAAAAAAACAAATTTGGGTCAGATCGAAGTTAATGTAAACAAAAAAAATTAATTTGTTAATAGCCGATTAAAACACCGCATTATCTGTAACCAAATAAGTATAAAAAAAATCGTTAGACTCGTCGTCGACATTGCATTTGTTACTGAAAATAGGGCTCCTCGTGCCCGTTTCGGGGTGAGTACGCCGTCTCTATAATTAGTACAGCATCTAAATGATTTTTTTAAGCACTATATATTGATTTTAAAATTATGGTGCCATTTCAACACTTAAAGAAAGAAGGTCCCGTTGGAAAAAAGAATTTAAATGTAGTTTTTAAAAAGCTTGCCTATTGTTTATTAATTATTTTCTTATAAACCTCCGTTTTCATTAAAAGCTAAATAATTGTTTAATCACCCTTTAATTTTGCCTCTTAAAGTCTTTTCTATAAGTGTACTCAATAAGATGACGTCATAAAATTATTTAAAATTTGTTTATTTTGTTTATAACGAATTTTCTAAGTTAACAAAAACTAAAAAATTGTAAAAATTTAAATTTAAGTGCGATAAAGTGTATTTGACCCTGTAATGACTACGACGTAATGGGTTTAAACTGACCATGGATTTGTGTTCAGCAACTTTAAAAGGTATTTGTTATTAGTTATAATTTGGTTGCGTTGGATTTTGCAGACGTCTTTAACGGAGTTTAATAAAAGGGACCAGCTATTAATAACTTTCTTTATCCCTCCAACTTCCACATTATATAGTCAAAGAAAGAATAAATGCATTTTAAACTTGAATGAAAATATGATTGAAAAGTTTATTGCTGACAAAAACAGTAGAATGGACTTTTCTTTCAAAAAATAGACTGAGTATGTATTTGCTTATATTACAGGATTGATTATAATATATTGTTGCCTTAAATAAAAAATGGGACATATACCTATCTAAATGGTATATGTATGTGTATTTTTTTTTGTTAAGCCTCCTGTTAGACACACCACTGACTAAACCGCCGCGCCGCTGACTCACATATTAGTAAATCTTGCCAAGACGATACTTCATTTTTTTCAAAAACACAGAATATCTTTGGAATATATTTATTGCCTTCGCCAAGTACACAATCAAAATTAACAAAAATATATCATTTCTAGTTGTCATAATTAAGAAAAATTCAAATGACTCTTAGACCTCATAGTACCAAATAAAATAATTTACATAGTTATTTAATAGCTTAAAGAATTATATAGATATTGTCTCTTCCATGCCATCCACGCCAAACTCGCCCATCTCTATCTAACGAAAATTAATTGTTGAACGGGCCGGGATCTCCTTGACTAGTACCAGTAATACGTGATGCAGTATTTTGAATGGACCAGCAATTTAGCGCTGTTCCAAGTAAGATCGACCCAACCGTTGTGTTCGCACGTTTCTGTCGTGGTTGGGCCCAGTAGGATCTTTTGGAACATGCGCTAGAGTTGCTGGTTATCGGCAACTCTTGTTGCCACCGTATGGAACGGGATCCGAAGCTAAGATGAACACAAGGCTTAACTCAAGGTAGTTAGCATACCGTGCTGATGAGTGAATGACATCCTATGCCTTAAACAGGTGTCTCAAACGGTGCCTCTGAAATACAGGGCCACCTCTCAGAGTATCTAGCCTTACTGCGGTAATGCGGGGCTCTGCCGTGGTGGGCTATTACTTCACTAGCTTCAAACAGAAAGCGGACAGAACCGCTTTCATAGGAAAAAAGTGACAAAGGTGCGCTGACCGAAACGGATAAATCTGTTCGAAAGGTGCCCCCAAAGTCACAGGCGCCTGTTTCACGGGGAGGAGCTAATCCATCACGAACAAACAAGTGCTTCGGAAGGGATCTCTGAATCCAAACAGAAGGCGGACAGAACCGCTTTTGTAGGGAACTAGGCTTTAAACAGAAAACGGATAGAACCGTTTTCCTAGGGAAAGGCCGGAGAAACGGCCTCAGAAGGAACATCTGGTTTCTGTAACATGGACCTGGTAGCTACCCACGTCACTAAACCAGGAGAGGAGGGCATGACGGATCTAATCGTCTGCTCGTCATACTTTCCAGAAGACAGGGACACCAGAACACATATTGTGCTAGTGTCCGGTAGTGACACGAGTAAAAGGAGATGTAAGAACTCTCTCCCAATCTGATATCGGATTCGTTGGAAGTCTGATCCTGTTGGGAGAAACATAAAAAGGTGTGAGCCACAATAGACCGAGCGGTCGTGGTGGAGGGCGTAAAAGTCCACTCACTTTAAACCTAAACCTAAACCTAAAATAAGATTAAATACGCTTTATCAAAAGTAAGAGGTTTTTGTACTACTCCCAAAAAGTAATAAACGTATTTTTTAAATTCTTGACTTTGACAAATAAGCACCTGTGACCTGTGGCAGAGAGGTTTTTTCAGGTGAAACTATCCTTATAGTTTCATGCAGTTTTTAGACAATTGCAGCATAACCGCAGGAAATAAACCCAGCAACCCCTATATCACCGAATTCTTCGTGAAAATATATATCTATAAATATAAAAATATACGGGGTATTCCATTAAAAAAATACGTCACTCGTGCTGTAACTCTTTTGTTTTTGTTTAAATGTTTTTCTGATTACATTATTGAATTCTACGGAAAAAAATACACGAAATGGCTATATTCGTAAGTTAACTACAGGGAAGTTCAAAAATAAAGCCATGTTTACTTTAAAATGAATAACCCTGTACACAACACATGTAGACTTTTAAAAATCAATATATTTTTTACAAAACGTTTTTATCAGTCAGTGGCAGCAACCCAATCTCTCCGGCACAGAAGGGCTTATAAAAAACAAGCGGATCCGCATAATAACAGACAGTCTGGGGCGCTAGGGGCACTAGTAATTCCCAAGGTTAACGTTAAAGCTGCTAACAGGGCACGATAACCTATGAGGACACCTACAGAAAATAGCCTTATACAACGGGGACCCAAGTTTAGAATGTGCGACGAGGAGAAAGAAATAGTCTACCATATCCTGTGCGAATGTGTAGCGTTGAATCACAAAAGCCAGGCATTATTTGGACAACCGAAAATGAGCCTACAGGAATATATCCACTAACCAGTCCCAGAGTTATACAGACTTATAGAAGGAACAAGACTAATGGGAGAATAGGCACAGAAAGCAAAAGAGGCTGCGCTGCCTCTGGTAGTAAATCTAGATGGCTTCCAGTGAAGAAGAAGAAGAGGAAGAACAAAACGTTCCAGAAATTTAGGTTTTTTTTAATTCTTTAATTTATATTGCATTAGTTTTTTAAAATATACTAAGAACCGTTTTCGAGATATTCCGAAATGAATGCACGGCTTTCACACATGACAGATATCGAATTGTTAATTATGCACAATTTGATTATTAATATCTCGTAAAATATATTAGATAAAAGACACTTTTATTAACTCTATATTTCAATTTCATTTAATTCTTAAGAAAAGCCGTTTTACGAGTAAACTATCTTAAACTAATAAACAAACTTTTAAATTATTAAAATAATACAACTTAACGATGGAACAAAAAGAATAAATAAAATAAAAATTAGGTTAAATTGAACATCAAGAGGTTTTATTAGTTAAATAAGAGAGGATGAACTGGATTTGGTTCGCCTTTTACCTTAGCTATTTGTTTTTATTATATTAATAAACAGCTTTAAAGGACTTGGCCGGCAAACGAATGTACATAAAGATTGTGCATAAAGTACTATATTGTAAATCAAAGTTCAAACAATTGCCAGAAGCTAGTATAACAAAAGTACATTATTTTTGAACTAATAAAATTTTCTTTACTATGGGACTTTCTGACGAAACATCTGTAGATAACCAGGATAGTAACCATAGCAAAAAGTTGCTAAAATGTTAAGGTGTTAAAGTGCTTAAACATATTTACATACCTAATTCCTGTGGTTTTTCGGTTGCAGGATTAATAGTTTCATCTTTAAGGTTGAGTCCAATAAAGTTAACTGTTTTGTTTTTGATCAGGTTTGTAGTAACAGTATTTAAAAATAGATTATCTTTGAATTTAACCGGAATTGGAAGATATGCACTATGTACTCCATCTTTTATTATTGATAACACCAAATCTTGTTTATAGATATCTTTTAAATCAATATTGATCTTTTTGTCTAAATTAACAAGAATTCGGAGGCTACCCATATTTGGCAGTGATCTTAGCTCCTGAACAAAGTTTGTGTAACCTTCTATGGGAACTACTGGAGACAGTAAGTAGACCCTCTTGTTTGTTGATGTAGCAGCTTCGACGGCGTAATAAAGTTCTGACACCCAAGAAACTGATGAGCGTTTTAGATCTTTGATACTTAAAACGTCACCCTTAACAGATACAATGGATATATCGGTTTCATTTGTCTACAAAAAAAAAGATATATTTTATTATAAATTTTCTTTATAGCATGAAAATATATTGTAAATATGCAAACCCATTTTTAGTTAATGATTGTGGAATATCCATGGTAAAAATGCCTGAGGAATACCTTAAGTTACGAAATAGGTATCATGCAAGTTTAAATTTATTTAAATTTTACCCTAAAAACGTACCTTTCTTAACACAGAATAACTTTGATTATTGACACTAAAGGTTGCCACAGAAATGATCTTCGGATATGAGAGGATATTCTTGTCGGTCTTTACTAATACAAAAGCATGTGATGATGCCACTATTTTGGCAATCTCTTCATTTATTATATTGTTGGAAATAATTAGGAGTGGGTATGAATTCTGCACTACAACTTGCTTAGCATCTTTAGCTGTCACAATATTAGGCTGAAAAGAAATGCAAAAATATTAGCATTATTTAACAATTATAACAAATGGAAAATAATTTAAAAAATTACAACACAAAACACCAAGCTGTTTAGATTAAACTTAAATAAGCCCTCCATTGCCTTCCTACATTTTATATTTTTTTCCTAAAACTACGGATTCCGTTCGCTATATGATGTGATGTTTTTACTTTCTTGTCTGCGACGTTTAAGATCATCACAATTTTTTGGTCTGGTTTTATACGCACTCTCTTTCAGTAGACCTCACAAGAAGTAATTAAGTGGGGTAAGATCTAGAGACGTCGGGGGCCAGTGACAATAATGTAGGCCTATATTTGTACCTCTGCCAATTAGAGCTGTCGGTAATTAAATTAAAATAATTGGAAAATCATATTCAATTACTTCTCAGTAATTGGATTACTTTAATTCAATTTCTTTCTGGAAAAAGTAATTGTATTTGGATTATCAGTTATTAGGATAATATAATCGTAATTGGTAATTAAATTACACGAATCACAAGTAATTCAATTACTTAGAGATTAATTCGATTACTTATAAAGTAATTGAATTACTTAGAAATTAATTTAATTAGCTAAGAAATAATTGAATTATTACGAAAAATTCAATTACATTTCTTTATGGAAAAACTGCCGGAATTTTGGCCAGAGAAAGAGCATCTTGAAAATCTGTCGATGTTTGGGGTGGGATAAAAAGAAATTTTTATTTTAGAGTCATTTAATATTGAACTTGCCGAGAAATGAGATTGTATAGTGGGACGTGCGAGTATGATGCATATTAGTATAAATATTTTATTTGTTTAGTATATCGTGTTTAATATAGGTGGTAATTTAAATAGAGTAATTGCTAAATATTAAATTACTTTTAGTTTTAATTAATAATTGAATTTCTTTAACAAACATGCTAGTAATTGGTAATTGTTATTGAATTACATTTTAAAAGTAATTGCGACAGCTCTGCTGTCAATCCATCTAATGGACAACTTAGCATTGAGCCAAAAAATAACAAAGGGCTCCATCTAGTTGAAATATGAAGTTATGTCGAAGTTTCAGTGGTAAATCATCAAGGATGTCTTCAAACTCATTTTCCAGAAGATCAAGGAAATATTGACCTTCTATCTTGTCATCAAAAAATGCTGGTCCCAATATTAATATCTTAAATCGTTATCTCCTTGCAAGAAAGTGTGTGTAAATTTGGGTCTAAAAGGCTTTAAGCTATGGTTTTTTAAAACGAACCTAATAAAGAAGATATTCAGATCCCGGTTCCTTAACATTTGCCTTAAACTTGTAGGTATGTAGATTTTCGGTGACGTATAATAAAATATTTAATTTATTGTCTTCTGTGTAGCCAAGGGGTGGGTTGTTATTATTTTCAAGATTATCGCCAGTCTTTTAAAAATTTAGGGAACATTGTTTAAACTGATTCATAACATTACTAACTGTCTGATGAGAAATACCTTCTCGCTCTGGATGGATGTCATTAAAATATTCTGCAGCTTTCCTTGCAGTGTGGTAATTATTACCCACAATTAAAACAATCTCGACTATTTCTTCATTCGTTGGATGCGAATTTAGAAAAAAAAATACTTTAGAATTTTAAATCGCATGTTACAAATCAACAGTCAATATCCTTATAAAACCATATTGACGTTATTTGTCATCGTTGATAGGATACCAATTGATTTGTTTTGACTGTTTTAAATTTTTTTAACAAAATTATTGTTTCAAAATATTGACACGTATCATTATTACAGTCGATAAAATATTTTTTTTAATATTTGCAATGGTAATGAATAACTTTTGATCTGTACACGCTGGTGGTAATATGAAATTACCAAAAGAAAAGACATATTTCCTAATAAAATAGATCGAAAAATTGTTTTTTTCCCACACTGTATACGAGAAGCAAGTTATAAGAGTGGCATTAGAGTTTCAGACACAGCAAAACTTATTTGAAAAAATACTTTTTGTTTAAAAACCCAATATTAAGCAAGGGATTTCGCGCAAACGCTGTATATAATGTTAAATTGATTTAAAGATCGTTAAGGGTTTTATTTAGTTTTCATATACCTTAAAAAAGATTTTAATTACATTATGATTTTTAAGTCAAAAACAATAAAAAACGGGTCTTTACAAATGCTAAAATTTTATTACAAAGCGCTAGAAAATACTAAAAAAAGTACCAACTTACATTCAACTTTGTATATTGACTTAAGGCGGACTGGATATACTTTAGTAATGGCTCTTCACTTTGTATTTCAGTGATCATAACGTTAGTAATGTACTGATCGTGGAAATTGGATAACATCAGTTGAAGTGCTACACAAATACCCACTTCCATTTTCTGCAAAAAAATATTACATTACGAACAAATGCAAGAAGCTGTGTATCATACAACTCTTACTGCCGAGTGATGATCGCGTTGTTAAATTTAGCAATGGACTTAGCAATTGTTAAAAGCTAACAACGGTTTAGAATGTTTAACAAAACGTCATTGTCAGTGTTATTCAATGATTTTAGTAGGCAACCTGTCAAAATCTGACATTTTGTTAAACATTCTAAACCGTTGTTAATTTTTAACAATTGCTAAGTCCATTGCTAAATTTAACAACGCGATCATCACTCGGCCGTTAGAATATTGAGAAACAAAATTAATATAAATTTAAATATAAGAATTGGACGAACCAATCACAAAATTTCTATGCAGATAAAAGGTTTAGGACAAATTTTTACTTACCGAAAAAATGTTGTTGGTCAACGGAACATACTCTACAGAATCAATATACACACTTTTTTTCTCTTTATCTAAAGGAATTGTCTGCATTCCTATAATTTGAAGACCAGCCGTTGATATAATCTTGGTAGCATAATCATATTCTACCTTTAGTTCAGTCTTTTCAGTGGGAACTAGTTTTTGGTCAATGCATATTCTTTGAATATTCTTTGGAACGTGGATATCTTGATGGCGTTCTCCTTCCTTTTAAATATCAAATTATCATAAATTCTAATAGGGATTACTAAGTAGTTGACTATAAATATATTAATACTAAAATGGATTTAATATTTTAAATAAAACAACGAAGCATTGGTTTTTTAGAAAATATTTCGTCTTTACTTGTTCTTATTAATCATTTTAATTCTTTAAATTCGAAAAAAAAAATGTATCGTGTTAAACTTGTGTAAATTTTTAAAAT
>JAHBCN010008249.1:0-39575 GCA_019359885.1 Listronotus oregonensis
TGGTGCCTGCTTATTAGATACTATTTAGTTACTGTTATTATTATTATTTTCCTCCAAGTCCTTGTTGTCTGCCTGGGTGAAATCCAATTATAAAACTTCTCTTGATGCAGGAGAACCAGCTGTATCTGTTTTCACCTTTCCAAAGGACGAAAACCTTAAAGCCCATTGGCTTAGGAATATTCCTAGACAGTCATGGTCACCCTCAAAATATTCTGTGGTTTGCGCTAAGCATTTTGTAGAAAGTGACATTATTAGAGAGGATGATTATCGCTTGCCAGATGGGTCATCAAAAGGTACTACCAAAACTAGACTAAAGTTAAATGCAGTGTAGTATTTTTCCGAAATTTACCACATTACTTCTCAAAAACAGTCCCTGTTTCCCAAAAAAGTCCTGCTGAAAGCTTGGCATAAACTTGAAAACAATAATGGTCGCCTTACAAACGACACCTATTCTGCACTTTGCCATAGTACCTCTGTTTTACTAGAAATAATTGACTATTTATTTTCAAAATTTGATTTGTCGTATATTTTACCAGGTAAATTTACTACTGAAAAGTTAAAACAAAAGATTTGGTAAATACAGACTTCTGGAGGTTGTAATTACAATGTTAGCTTTGATGATATTTTAAATGCTGAGAAAAAATTAGACTCAAACATATATTTAGAAGCGCTGCTGATGGTAATTTCTCTTTAGCTGAGATTAAAAAACGGGGAGACAGCTGTATCCAGGAAAATGATCTTGATTGGACAATACCTCAAAATAATTACACTGAAAAATTTTTTTTTACTTGAAACTGAATACCTAAATGAATATGAAATTGACAAATCGGTACAAATTTATATAGCCGGTTATGCTGCCCACAAAATTGTAAAAAAATATAATAATTGTAACATCTGTGTTTCTTTTCTTGTTGAAAGTAAGGAAACCTAATTGACGACGAATACTTTGATTGTCTACAACGTGGCGGTTTAAAGGTTCCTACAGAAATTGTTAAAGACGTTCTGTTCCATATGTGCGCGATTTTTGAGAAAATTATTAATGACCCTGATACTGAGAGTGACTTCCTAAAATGGAAAATCAAAAAGCTATCCTGTGTGATCTAACTAATTTAAGCACTAGACAATGATTTATGCTCGCAATGTATTTGTGGTAACGAGAACAAAAATATGTTCATTATGATGTGCTCTATATTTTCAAACATTCTTTTAAATAATTATGTTAAAAAAGAAATAACAAAAATGCCACAGAAAAATCGGAAAAGGCTGAGTCAAAAAACAAAAAAAGGAAACTAGACACATTTAATAAATAAATAAACAAAACTAAAACTAAGTACAATTACTAACTAAATGTTAAATTACACTTGTTTCCTTTTACAACAGCATCATGTTCTTATGCCTTGACCTATGCACATAAATTAATTTGTTTTAGAGTTTAAATATTATATAAATATATGTATTTTTTCAATTATTATACTGATTTAATTATTTTAATGGAAATATCAATACTATTTACGCGATCTTTGAATTGAGCCTTAAATGAATTTAAAAATATGCGCCTCGATACCCGGATTACGCTCATCGCGCTCGAGGGAAACCGATCTGAATCTCTTGCCGGTTGCGGCGTTGCCAAGTGGTTGTTCACGGCTTGTAGTGAAGTAGGGCTGTGGCACGGTGCTGGAAAGTACAATATGGGATATTAGAGGAAAGTGCCATGGAGGCGGCCATAAACGAGCACCTGCTAAACAGTCTATGATTAAAGTATTTTACCATTTTCTTTTGTAAATAGATTGTGGATACGTATGTTCTGCGTATGTGGAAGAAAAGTACTTGCTAATGGGATAAGTTGATACTGCTTTCCAGGGCCGCGCGTCAGCGCGGCCCTGGAAAGTACATTAGGGAATATTAGAGGAAAGTACGATGGAGGCAACCTATGCATAAGGTATTTCACCATTTTCTTTTTTAAATAGATTATGGTTCTGAAAAGAACCGTTTTTATTTGCCAATAGACCAAATTATATTGGTCTATTGCGGCGCTTCTTCGGCTTGGGAGCTTCTGCTTCCAAGATCCATCTTTCCACATCGGGATGGTTTCGCAAGATGGCCATCCGTCTTGTGATCAATTTGCATCGATCCTTGGGAGTGAGCAGCTTGAACCTAACCAAATGATCGGAGAGGGCTTGCCCCATTCGACCGTTTCTGGTTCCAGTGGAAATGGAAAAGAACTGCTTTATTATGGAGGCCAACTAGAGTCGACTGAAATTCACGAAAAATGATTAAAAAACATTCATTTTCAGCACGCTGCCGTTAATCAGAGGTTGGTATGACTGAGCAAATTATCGATGCTTACCCTTAAACTACTATCTTTCCCCCTAAGAATTCCGCTTTAATAATGTAGTTATCTTCAAAAAGAAAAATTTCAGAGGAAAAGTCGATAAGGCTTAAAAATATCGATTTTTTAAAGTCTTTATTTAAATAGGCGGAAACGAGCGCTTATAAAAATCAAACTCGTAAATTTCCTTCTTTGGGACCCTAAGGAATAGTTCCTCAAAGTTACACCAAAATCTAAAATGGGTCAGCTTTGCTAATTAGACGATTTTAAATGGAATGACTTCAATATTATTCTTCTTTGATGCATACCATGAATCTGTTAATATTTTAAAACCAGTATTTCGGAAGCAGACTATAGTTTGTTTAAAAGTTGCAATAATAGAAATATCGTCTTTATATTTTTGTAATAACCGCGCCTTTACTGTTCTCGCATCTGGACGATAATCTCCCTGGATAACATTGATCAGTTCATCCATGGAAAATTGACACTCTTCGCCATTCATTTCTAGATAAGTATAAATTTCTTCCATCGCTTCATCAACGTTAGTAGCCGGTCGGTATCCTCTTTTCTTTTCCGATGGCAGTGGCCCGTAAAATTTTTTTAAACAGTTATTATGATACCGTCCTTCTACTGCTACCAGATCGTGTACATTTCCAATTCGGTCACATATGGCACGACCCTATTCATCATGTCGTTTTTCAGCATGCGTTATAATTTTCTTTACCATTTCTAACGTCCTTACCTCATATACTGGATCCCGGTGGCTTAATCTGGTTTTCTTCAAATGTCTCAAATATTCTTCGGTAATTTCTGCACTACATAAGAAACAGCACTTTTTGAAGTCAAATTCCGGCACAATTGATCTACGCGATGATGACGGTGCATCCTGCAAGACAATATCAAAATCTCGACGTTGTTTGGCCGCCGCCGCCGCCGCTGTAATTAGTTTTTTATTTATACAGGGTGTCATTGAAATGGTGTAAAAAAATTCGGGGGGTGATAGTACTCCTAAAAATAGTAAAAAAAAGTTCTTATAAGTATAGGGCGGAAAATGCATATTAAGGGAGTTAGGGGCACTGAAAGGGTGAATTTAAAAAACGGTTTTTTTGAAATTATAGGCTTAAAAACGAGATAAGATTTCGAAAAAAATCCTCTGCCATAAATTTTGACTCTAAATCAAATGGTGATACTGAAAAATTATTTGGAAAATCGGAAAGGGTAGTTTTTGCAAGGGTAGGGGTTGTTTCGTGAATAACTTTTTTCAGGATATTTTTTTCGCAACGTGGGTTCATTTTTTGAAAACTACATACTTTTTCCTATCAAAAAGGTACTTTGTTGCACATCGCCCAGAGCGATGGTTTTCGAGAAAATTGAAGGCAAAAAGTTTGCTCTGATGGGTTGCTAACTGGTTAATCAATATAAACTTATGAATGTTATGGCGTTTCAAAAGTAACCAAATAATTAATTGAAAAATTAAAATTTCATTATTTTTAAAACATCTTATTGCTTTAAAAAAACGAAATAAACTGAATACCAAAATTCCTTATTAAAATAATGCATACCTTAATTAATTCATAGTAAATGTTCAAAGTGACCACCATTCATTTCAATGCAGACATCTGCTCTTCTTCTCCACGATCTGCGTACCCTGTGGAATATCCCAGGTGTTGTACGAATTTGATTGGAACAGTCAATAATGCGTTGCCGTAGTTGCTCTTCAGTATTAATCGGCACTGAGTAAACCAGAGTTTTCAAGTGGCCCCAGAAGTAGAAATCTAGTGGATTAAGATCTGGTGATTTTGCTGGCCAAGCTTGTGGACCACCACGTCCTATCCAACGCCTCTCAAAAACTTGGTTCAAATGATTCCTCACCGCTAGCGGAAAATGAGCTGGTGCACCATCATGCATAAAATACATGATCTGCCTCTGTGCTATGGGAACTTCATCCAAAAGTGCTGGTAGATCATGTATTAGAAAATTAGGGTAACTTTGACCATTTAGCCTAAAATGTTTATTAGTATAAGAAATAAGTGACTTTTCGAAAGGTGTCTACCTCAGGGGTAGAAAAAATGGTCCAATAAGTCTATCGCCAAGAATTCCCGCCCAAACGTTAACTGAGAATCGAATTTGGTATCGACTTTCCACAACAGCATGAAGATTTTCATCAAACCAGTGATGTGTATTATGGTAATTGAAAATTCCATTTCTTGTAAACCCAGCTTCATCCGTGCATAAAACATTTGCCAAAAAAAGGGGTTCTTGTGCGAGTTTTCTTAATAACCAACGACAGAAGATGACTCGAGCGGGATAGTCTGCCGGAGCAAGAGCTTGTACCCTTTGGATGCGATATGGATACAGGAGTTGAGAATGAAGAGTCATCCACACAGAATGGCGACTCACGTTTTCCCGCACTGCAATTCTCCTTACCGATATCCCCGGATCTTCCTCTACATGTGCTAAAATGCGCTCCTCAACATCAGGTGTACGTACCGTCAAATTACGGCCACGGTCTTGGTTTCTAGGTTCAAATGAACCTGTATCTCTTAGGCGCTGATGAATTCTCGCAAATATCCGGTGAGAAGGTGCCCTGCGATTTGGATATTTTTGGACATACAAGCGTTTAGCTAAAAGACCGTTTCCATTCGCTCTTCCATAAATAAAATGCATATCTGCCAATTCACTCACAGTGTATTCCATAATTTGTCAAATTTTACGTTTACGCACACTTCAACAACAATAAACTGACAAAAATACTTGTGAACCAGAACATGTTTTTTGCGTACATGCGAAATAAATAAAGTGATAAGACCGCATACCTTCAATGAATCAAATAAATATGCATTAAATTAGGAATTTTAGTATTTGGTTTATTTCGTTTTTAAAGCAATAAGAAGCAACCCATCAGAGCAAACTCTTTGCCTTCAATTTTCTCGAAAACCATCGCTCTGGGCGATGTGCAACAAGAGTACCTTTTTGGTAGGAAAAAGTATGTAGTTTCAAAAAATGAACCCACGTTGCGAAAAAATATCCTGAAAAAAGTTATTCACGAAACAACCCCCTACCCTTGCAAAAACTACCCTTTCCGATTTTCCAAATAATTTTTCAGTATCACCATTTGATTTAGAGTCAAAATTTATGGCAGAGGATTTTTTTTCGAAATCTTATCTCGTTTTTTAAGCCTATAATTTCAAAAAAACCGTTTTTTAAATTCACCCTTTCAGTGCCCCTAACTCCCTTAATATGCATTTTCCGCCCTATACTTATAGGAACTTTTTTTACTATTTTTAGGAGTACTATCACCCCCCCAATTTTTTTACACCATTTCAATGACACCCTGTATAATGTTTACGACATTCATCATGTACAGTAATAGATAGACGATTCATTAAAAATATATTAAGTTTACCATCGTTTCGTTTTTGACTGCACTCGCGAAATGTCTCCAACCCTTTTGTATCACCACAATTGTTTTTCCTTCGTTTAAGGTTTTTCACAAATGAAACACAAGAACTCCTCACAATTCGCCATAATATACGCGTGTATATAGCGTGCATATAGCTGCCACGACAGATCAAAGCACACTGACTGACCGCCACATGCGACACGTGGCGCGAAATAACAAACCGCTGCGCCGTGTGCACTTAGCCGGTTTTAAGTATAAGAGGTGGGGGAAGCACGCTTCGAGATAGCAACAGAGTATTGATGCTTTTGAAACATCGATAAATCGATATTTCTAACTGCGTTAACAGTTTTAAGGTAATTTATCACTAATTTGTTGGATATTGGTAAACGGACCTTACTAATCCCACTTTTTATTAGATTTAAAATAGTGCACCCTATTATTTGGTCCTGTAACTCGAAAACTGTTGGCCTGACAAAAAAACTTTGGATAGCTATTTTGTAGCAAAATTTATTCTCTTCAACTTCTTTTAAATACTTCTTTTGCTAAAACGTACAGAAAACAAGTTATTCACAAAAAACTGATTTTGACCGCCATTTTTTCAAGATGGCGGCGCGAGCGGCGGTCGCACGAGGTCGCAAACTTAACTGCATATTAAGAACCTTCAAGTTTACATTTCTGCCAAAACTCCGCGACCTTTTGCACCAAAACACTATTTTTATGTATCTAATGACTGGCCTAATAACATTTCCGAGTTTACTGTGGACACAGGACATATGAATCGCTGATTGTAGAAAGGGGTCATGTCACAAAACCTGAATTTTACAGGAGAGAGAAAAAACTGTTTAACTTAGATAAAAGATCAACAATCGATCCTAAACAAATACATAACATTATCCGGGTTATCTATAAAGCATATATCACAGTTTAGTGAAAATTCAATATATGTTATGTCCATGGCGGCCATTTTTGAATTGTGGACATGTCTCATTTCTTCACTTAACAAAATTTTGTTTCCTGTAACAGGTGTAAATAACAACAATTGTAACTTTGTTTCAACCCTGTATATTATATAAATGTAAACGACGGTATAAAACAGTATACAAGTATTGTAATTCTGAAATTTACAATATAATTTTATATTGTAGGCCACTCAAACAGATCGTTCCAAAAGGGATGTAATTTTTCTTCTGGAATAAAAGTCTTCAGTTTCTTCAGGTCCTCCATCTTCGCGATATTTATGGGATTTTTATTTTGGTATAATTTCGTGGACGGCATTTGGAGGGGATGAGTATCATTATGCCTTCTTAAACAGAAGTGAGAGACGACAAAGGTATTAATGAATTCTGAAGTCACAATAGTGCCAGGACGTTGGTCGGAATACTCAAAATAATGGTACGAAGATATCAAAAATTTCTTCCTGTCTTTGGGGGGCAATCCTCTTGATTCAATTGAAATGGTACTTTTGACGTAATAGGTGGGAAACCATTGTTGATAATTGTATATCATTGAACTGTTCACGATCATTACCCTGAATTTTCCACCAATATTAGAGGAGTTTGTCACCACATTAATATACTCATCAAGTAGGTACATCCTGTCAACATTTTTTAATTTTTTTTTATTAGTCCAAAGTCTCGATCACAGGGCAGGTAAGAGTGACCTCTCAAAGGAAAAAAAACTTTAATTTTCTTAAACAGCTTTAGTTCTACCAACGCCATGATTGTTCGTATCAAGGCGTGGTTCTTGTTCTGCCCCCCACAGTTGTCGCAGAATAGGTGTATTTCCTCAACCGAAGAAGGGACAAAGGTTTGGAGGTAGTGTACCAAAAACGAAATTACGTCATCAGGTGATTTCCTTGCTATTCCCTCATGATACACGTAACTTGTCATGGTATCATCACGCATATTGTGAATACCAAAATTGTTCACACTGAGCTGACGAAAATAGTACACGTCTTGAACAGGTATTTTCGGTAAATCAAACACTGCCATAAAATCAAAGTACACTCCTAAGATTTTGCTGCCTTCAGCCTTGGAAGCAACACCGCTCTCCTTAAGTGAATTGTAAAACTTCTGGCTTCTTCCTTTATGTACCATCAACTCGGCACAGCAACTCGTTTAGCTGTATCATTCAGTAGGGGATTTTTGATTTTGTTATTTAATTCTTCACACGTCGTGCACGTATCCTGAGGAGGCCTCCCAAAACCCAACGAAAAATTTGTACGGAAATAATCCTAGTAGAAATGGTATTTAACTGTTCCTTGAAGACCAGGGTATTTTTTTAGAAACAAGTCATGCATGGTTTTGACGTTGAGGTTAGATGGTAGGTATTTTGTCAGCCTTGATGAATAGTGAGACTCCTTCACAGGAAACGACTGAATATGCTCATGAATTAGAGCGCATGTTTGAGAGTCTATTGCATTGGCAGTAGGCCCCATGCCACGTAAATCTTTAGGTGTTTCACCTTTTTCCAATAAGTTGGAAATTCGCTCTCCCCGTTTTTTGCTAATATTATATAAATTTAAAAAAGCTGTTCTGCATACCTTCACTCGTCGTTGATCAATAAGTACATGATAAATTACCACTTTTCCTTTGGGCTTGTGCCTATCATTAGCTGTTGTACTTCTAGGGCGAGACCTTTGAATAGTCGACAGTTCCATCAGCCTTTGCAAATGAAGGTCTTGTTCATTCTTGGAGTCCATGTTAAAAAACTTTGTTCTCGCTTCCCTCAATATGTCAAGATCTACGTTTTCCAGGCATTTTTTCTTGCAACTGAAAGATAAATAAATCTCAAATAAAACAAAGCATAATAATTATTCATTCAGGTTAGTTAGCCGGGCTAATCAGGCGAGTGGGGCAAATATTATTTTTATAAAAAAAATACAAGAAACCAGAGTTACCGAATGATTTCTTGATAAAATGCATCATTTTATACCAAATTTATGTTTTAACCAAAATTTTATAAATAAACTTAAAGTAAATCGATGTTTTTGTTTATTTTAAATAAAATAAGGGGCCTTATTACCTCTGTGGGTGACAATAGTAAATAAATGAATTAAAAACAATACTCACCAGTTTAAATTGAATGGAGAATCATTTCTTGCTGAAACCAAATTTCCAGACCAGTTTGTGTACGAATTTCCTTTTACACGAGCTTTTTTAATGATATTTCTTTTATAATCATCAGGATTACGAATGCCACGTTTTCTAACTCTCACAGGAATGGGCTCGTCCCCACTTTCACTCATTTTAATAACAACGTAATTATTATTTTTATAAAACAAAACGAGATAAATCGACACAGCTGCTTTAATAAACTACATCAACAGACTTACGCAGAGTCCGAACGTACATGCTTAAATGGTACGTCACGTGACGACAATACCCAATCGCAAGAGAGTGAACAAAATAATAAAAAATAATTCGAATACCGAATTCGGGTAGAAACGGGTCATGTCCTGGACATGACCCGTTTCTGCACTTAACTATTTTTCGAAACTCTATCATCCGGATTAGAATAGGTGGACATGTCTCATTTTCACAGAAAACATGCGGCTACGTGTAAGGATAACGAAACGGCCATTAACTGATTTTCGCGAAATTGTGGACTTGTCCCCTTTCTACAATCAGCGATTCATATATGAATAACTTCTTTAAGACTTGAGCAAGGACTAGTTATCATGAATGCTACTGCGGATGATGCTACACTATTATTATTTACTGCTGTACCTACAGTATTACCTGCTTTATAATCCAAATAGGGTTCAATATGAATTTCATCAAATAGTAATATAACATTTTTCTCTTTATCTGTTAAATAATGGAAAATGTTCGAGCATAGGCTAAAAAGAACTTTCTTTCATCAATATGGGGATCTGTTAAAAATGTATTACAAATATGTTTTACTGTGTCGGGATGAGGTAAGATAATCGGAGCATGGCTACGTAAATATTTATAGGCATGGGGACTTATAGTAAACAAAATTGAACATAAAACCATGGTACTAGGTGAATATCTATATCTTTCCTTTGGTAAACATAACAACCTTAACTGTTCTGACACAAATTTTAGATTTTGAGTTTGTTCATCAGACCCTTTTAAATTTGAAAGAATATTTATAACAAAATTTAGGATCTTTTTGTTGTCAGATTGGTGCTTGGTTTGGTATGAATTAGACTCATGATCTGGTATCGAACTGGGTATGCTACTCGAAGGCTCGGTAGAGTTCTCGGTACTAGGACCTAAGGAACTGACATCATTGTATTATCAATTGCATCAATAACATTTCCTAAATCATCCAAATTGTCAATTTTTAAAGGAGACTTTAAATTAGTTATTGAAGCACACACAGACTGGCCATATAAATATGTCTCTAAGTTTAAGTTCATATGAATTACAATTGCCCAAGTTATTATAGGACCAGGAGAAAACTCAAATTTAAATAATGTTACATTATCTGAATTTACTACTGAAAACCACCCATCCTTAACACTATAATGTTTAAACAGCCCTAAAAATCCATCGAAATCATTAAAACATGTCGCATCTTTATGAGCGTTAAATTCTTTTTTACTTTGTTCTAATGCTTGAAAAAGATTTAACTCATCAAGCACTTTATACTTTTCATCCTTACTTTTCCGAGTTGTTGTGTTTTTTGAAAAATAGGAAGGGCAATTTGGGAAAATAGTAGGAACAGAATTATCTCTCAATCGAGGCTTCTTTAAATTTACTGTGATAATATTACCTGTTTTTGGATCCTGCTCTGAAATAATCCAAATAATACTACCTGTAGTAAAATGTAATTCACACACTTTAGTGTTTTTATTTGGGACTAAATCGTCTCGCGGAATTGATCGCAACCATTTTTTTTTCAGCTCGCTGTCGTTTGGAAAACCGAATACATAGACTTTTGGCCCATTAGTGTAATTACCACGGCAACCCGGAGCACAGCACTTATACGGCATATTCACAAAAAATACTCGAACTTTGAAACCCGCAAATAGGTAAACAGAAAACTGATTTAATCTTAAAAATAAACGAGATAAGACAAGAGCAAAAGTTAAACTAAAGTTACTACCCAGCGTTGTGCTTTCGACATAAAGCAAATGTACTAAAATTGCTCCCAAAAATGTACTAGATTGCACTAGATTACATTTTTTAAGATTGGATTGGCTTTGAGTGTTGTTGGGTTTCATTGATTAAACCAGATTTTTATGAAAATGTAATAGATTATTCGGATTTTAGCTATTGTAGTAATAGCGTAATAGTCAGTGTCTAATTGTAATAGATCTAGTACAATTGTAATAGCAAGCACAACGCTGTACGCGACCATGTTGTGAGGAATTTGCAGTGCAGCGGAACAGCACAGTATTGAATGCATCGTCGCGATGAGATTGTCAATACCACGCTCAGCGACAATTTCATGCATTTTATATGGAAAAATGATCCGGCCTAGATGTAATGACGTCACGCGTAATTTATTTGGAGCCCCGAGGCCTTTTCTTGTATAGGAGGTATTGGAACAAGCCCCTATCTACCAGGGATCATGGGCACACTTTCATTCAATGCTATTTCTTAAATCCCTATTTACACCTAGAAACACACAAAGCAACATTAAACTTTCCCAAAATATAGAGTTAGAAGATCAGCAAGATAATTCTCTGCCGCAGGATACAGCTCTATCACAAAATGAACAAATTTCCCAAAGTGAGGAGAATCAGAGGCCAAAAACGCCCCAACAGATACAGCAGAAGGATATCGATAATGAATCGTCTGATAAAAGTAAAGTATTAAAAACGAATTAAAATACGTAGAGAACGTAAGGTCCAAAATAATCCTACTAACTTCGAACAAGAAATGTTAAATATTGAACGAAAGAAAATTGAGTTATTAAACAAAAGTGATATTGAAGATGATGAGGACATAAATTTCTTTAAGTCTCTACTTCCTCATGTGAGACTTCTTCCTTCCTTAAATAAGTTAACGTTTCGTAGTGCAGTTCAAAATTTATTAATTAATGAAATTACTAAAGTTCAAACTCAGCAAAATTTAACTCAGCAGATACAAAGACCAGTTCAACCTGACGCAACAGGCACTTCTTACATATCTTCACCATACCCTTCGCCAGCAGTTACATATAAGTAGAGGATGGGGCCCTTGAGTAGGGAGGCCTTTTGGGGCCCTTGGGTAGGGTCGCTCTTATCAGGCCAAGAAAGAGGCGCGCTTCGGCAAACCTCGGGTTACGTCATCGGCAAACCTCGGGTTACGTCATCGGCAAACCTCGGGTTACGTCATCCGGCAATCGTCGGAGCTACATCATCGGCGTTACGTCATCGGGGTTACGTGGTTAAGTAGACGTCCTCAGGTCAAGTGGTCATTTTACGCCGCCGCCATTTTGAAAATAAACCACTGGGATTTGAACCGGGGATAATTCCGTGACGAAGCACCTCGTCCCAACGCCTAATCCATGGACCCACGAGGGCATATTGATTATTAATGTTAAATAATAGAAGAGATAATTGCATGTGTATGCCCTCTCGTTAGTTAAAATATTAGTCAATAAACCAGTCGTTTAGTTACTATATGGTGCGCTGTGTAGTATTTGGTGGGCAAAATTATAACGATTATTGATTATTTGGTTACTAATAGTAAAGCTGATTTCGTTAAACATTGCCAAGAATTACGATATATTATTAGTTAAATTGTGCATGCTTAACTTGGTGCTGTAGTTTAAGGTATAACTTGATAAGTAATTAGATCTGATGATTAACAAAATTGAAAGTACGTATTGTTTGAAAAGAAGTAGGATAGATACGACATCAGTCTTAATTACATATGAGTTAAAAACATAGCGTAACAACCTATTATTGGTGTAATAGAGTAATACAACCATGCTAACTGTTATTAAAGCTGTTTATTTATCTAAGAAGGGTCAGTAATTATTATGAAAAAAGCTAGTGTTCAAAGGTCATATTTCCTAGGTATAAAATACTTTAAATACTATCAGTTTAAAACCATTTATTTATTATTAATTAATATTACGTTAAAGGTAATAATGTATAGAGATATATATTCGTAAGAGATAAAAAGTTACACATTATTTGGCCTATTACCAAGGGAAAATACTTAGTATATAGGAGATTTAAACTCATAACTCATTAAAAATTATTTTTATTATTTACATATATAGTCCTTAACCCAGATACCCCCGAAATTATTTTTTTTAAAGTTTATTTTTTTACTGTAAATGCTTCACTTGGGGCGTAAAAATTATGTTTTTATTATAGTTTTTTTATAAGTACAGTGGTTTTTAGATATCAACCGTCCGTTATAAAGGCCAGTGGCAGTATAAGGGGCTTCAAAGACTTATAAAGTATGTTATTTTTGTAGGTCTATTTGAATTTAAAAAAAACTAGAAACAGTAAAAAATGTATTTCTTTAAAAAGCAGGACAATAATAAATGAAACAAACCTTACTGACTATGATATGTGAGAAAGCAGTTTTTGGGATGCAATCCTACATCGCATTTATTGCACCGAAATTGCACTTTTTTGTGGCATAAACGGCATCTAATCTGATTTTCCTGATAAATAATAAGATGGTCTCTTCCATCATACCGTGAGTATTCTCTGTCATCCACCCTAGGGTGCAAAGGTCCTCGCTTGGTTGTTTTTTATGTGTTTCCAAAATTCCTTTTGCGATGTATCTTCTAAATGCATATTGGTCCATTTTTCCGCCATAATGACGATGGAGTTGCCAGGCGTTTTGAATTGCCATGTCTAAGCTATGACTAATCAAGGGAAAGTACCATTTTTTCCCTCTTATGCTTACCCGATATAGACTAATATTTTGGTCAGCTCTATCTACCCCACCCATATTTTGATTGTATGTCTTGATCAATTTGGGTTGGGGCACATTTATTTTTTTCTTTTCTTTTTGTGAAAATCGCGAGACACTGTTTGCAGGAAATACAGACTCACAGTTTGAAGCCATGGTGACCACGTTGTTATCATTCCAGCGACAAACTATGATATTTTCCGTTTTTTCCAAAGCATATTCAAAGAAGCCTCTTTCTTCTCCTTTCAGATCTTTATTGGATTTTATTACAGGAACCGTTAATCTGTTTTCTCTTAGAGTGCCAGTTGCTTTGATACTTCTGTCTTTTAGGACTAAAAGCAAATCCCAAGAGGTAAAAAAATTGTCAAAAAAAAGATGAAATGGTAAACGACCTTTCTCTGACATAATTTGTCAACAAAAGTTAAAACGACGTTCGCCCCCAAACCTAAATCCTTGTACCGTTCATCTAGTTTCGTCGTCGAGCCTTGATAGGGTTCAAACCACTCAATATAACCTTTGTGGTCTGTCCCCATCCAAAACTTGTAGCCCCATCTAATTGGTTTGCCTCTAATAAATCGTTTCGAGCCATGACGTCCAAAGTACGGTATCATCGACTCGTCGATACTATGGTTTTGTTTAAGTGGGACAAACTCTAAAAACTTTTTATTTAGATGTTCAAGAAAAGGTTGGATTTTTGAGAACTTATTATTCAAATCCAAACTATGGTTGTTGTTACAATGTAAATTTTGCATGATAAAATTGAATCGGTTTCTTGAAATAGCTTCGCATACAATCTTATGATTTCCATCAGAGCTATTTTCCCAGTATAGTGGTCTTCTTGAAACAGCACAATAACCACTATAAATCAGAACTCCAAAAAAGCATTTTAACTCGTCTTTAGATACATCACCAGTTCTATTACGTTGTTCGGCATACCTATTAGTATATACAGTTAAAATGTCCCACAGTTCTTCGTCGAAAAAAAAGTAGAATATATCTATGGGTGACCAATTATTTTTTGGACCAACCTCGTGGCGCCAGATTGGAAACGTATCTGTGATATCCTCTTGAATCCAGTCATTATTCCTTCGCTTTTTCTTATACTTCGTAAAACTAGACAGGGGAATATCATCATCACTATCTTCAGAATCATCCTCATTTATGTCATCAATATTTGTTTTGAAAATAGTTTCAGCCTGCGAATTCAGTAAACTACCTGAAATAATAATAAAAAAGTACGATAGTATAAATCAAAATGTTTGTTACGCATGCACCTTTTTTTGAGACACCCTGTATAAAGATTATTATAAAAATTATTAGGTTGGAGTGAGTGATAAATAAAAAATAACGAATGAAAAAATAAATTGTGTGTGAGAAAAAAAGCAAGACAAAAAAAAACAATTACCTGGAAGGTTATCCATGGTAACATTTTCATCATCACCAGAGTCCTCATCTGTAACATCCCCATTAGCGTTTGTTGGTGGTAGGACCACTATTGCGTCGGGTATCCTAGCATCGTCATCAATATGTTCAACCTCTTCCAATAACTTATTTAGAGTTAACGGTTTTTTCCAATACCTAAAAAGTAGCCTATATTACCACTGGCCTTTTAAAAGGACAGCATTGTTTACAAGATTACATTGCTGCCATACATATGTAAAAAAAGTTTTTAAATATTAAGTATTATAAATTCAACTGTTTTGTATTCGTATTCATAAATAAACGTTATAAATCTACAATAACAATAAAGTATTTCTTACCATTTCTTGTCCATGACAGAATCAAATAAACTTAACGAAAAACACGCGTCTCTATAACCAAACAAACAACACAAAATCACTGTCACACGTCAAAATTATTTAAGGAACTTCTTAAACAGAACAGTTATAGTAGCGACATCTCTGTGAAAAAATTCCAAGATTTCGAGAAATATCGTTTTTGTTAGTGTCCTTTTAAAAGACCAGTGGCAGTATCTGGGTTAAGATTATTATTCACATATAATACTTAAATATAAAATACAAGAAGTTTAGTAAGTGGCATTAAGAGCTAAATAGTTGCACCGGAAGGGCCTAGGAAGTAAGGTTAGAATAGTAAGTATATATTTTTAAATATAATTATTTGATTATTAAAGACTACACATCCTAAATTTATTATATATCAATTATTTACAAAACGGTAAAAATAAGAGGGGGGTTAACCAAGAGTATATACAACACCCTTTGTCACCAAATACAATATAATACAGATCTTTGACTTTTTTGTTAGTGTATTTCCTAAACATAAGTGTCTTATTATAAAAAGGTTTTAAAAGATATATTTTCATATGGGTGTTGTATCTTACAACCAGTGGTTTGTCTACCCTACCAATATAATTAAAGAAGGTAGATCATAATGCTAATAGAGAACTTTGGGTAAAAAAATCCTTTGGTCTGAAGCCGTCATATGTTGGAAAAGCAATAACAAAAATTATGACTATTAAGATTTGAAGAATTACCCTTCGTAGGCTCGGTTAAATAGAGGTGAGTATTCGGAAAAGTCAAGAAAATGTCAACATGTAAATAGAGTCGCAAACTATCTGCCTTTTGTAACTGAACTGGATTTCATAGGTATTATTTAAACTTATAAATGGTCACAAGTTGAACAACTCAATAATATATCTATCAATGTTTACCTCGATGATGGACAAGTTTATAAAAATAAAGCAAAAATAGTATTAAAGTTCAAGTCCAGAATTTCCAGAACCTGAATCTCAGAATACATATAACGAAAATTATGAAAGAAACAGTGACACACACGAAAATGTGACAGATCTTTTTGAGAAGTCGCTCCAAATTAATGCTACAGTTTGTTAAGTTAATACAATTAGAATGTGTTAATCAAGGTCTATTGACACCAAAAATTTGAGTAATGGTTTTGCACAGACAAAACGAATTGAATATAGACCTTAAAACGATCTACATAGTGTTCAAAGCATAAATGATGTAGTACAAAACATAGATAGTAAGTTGAATAATACCGTACCAAAGTTACATATCACTACCAATATTTCTAAGTACGCCACTGTACATTGACGACATTTTTAAAAATTCTAAAATATTACCAAAACATATACGGGGAACTGTATTATACCCAGCTAAAATTAATATCAATCTCACATCATCGTATCCGGACCCTAATAAAGTTTTTAACCTTGAAGGAATACAGTTTCCGATGACAATAGGGCAAATTTCGCGCTTTGAAAGACAAAATAATTTATCCATTGAGCAACATCCAGTTTCTAGGTAGTAGCTTAGACAAGCTAGCAGCAAATTTAAAATCAGATCAATGTCGCGAAGTTAGGAGATATTACCCTGATGATGATGACGAATTTCGGTTAATTCGACAGAAGAGTGTTTTCCTATATTCTTACGCAAATTCAATTTAAAAAACATAAGGAGAAGGTACCATTCATTATTTATGCTGATGCAGAATATCTGTTACTCCCTGTAGAGGATGATACATCTAAAAATACCCATAAGACACACAATCATGTACCATACAGCGTTGGATATTATGTTAAATGCAGTTATGATGACAGTCTATCATTTTATAAAACCTACACTGGGCCGGACTGCATGGAATGGTTTGTACGTGAGCTATAACAGTTTGCCGAAGATGTGGAAACTGTTTTTATGTGATTTACCTATGGAAGTGTTATCTGTAAATCAAACAAGATTATTTGAAACAGCTACTATGGATCATCCGGTGCTACCGATGAAGATGAATAATAAACTGATGTTTGTGCTCTGCCGAACTTGTGGAGAAAATATGTACCAAGATATCAAACACTAACCAAACACCATCCAAACACTAACCAAACACTAAGCAAGTACCAACCAAACAGATTTGGGGGTTATCAGGTCAAAACAGTATGATCCAGTGTCAAAAACTGGTGGGTTATTTTTGGAATATATTTCCAATTTTTTAAAAATAAAACAACAAACCTCTGTGTGGCCCTGTCAAGCTAAGGAAGATAAGTCTAAATATATAGAGGAGTATTTTAGCATAGAAGACGTAAAACTAGGCTATTCAAATATTATCACCACCTCAGGCCTTAGACCCCTAACAAAACCTTTGAATAGTTTAAGGGGTTGACCATATTACTATATAAAAAATTTCGTTACATAGTTACATATAGTTACACATATTTACATAGAAAAATCAGTTAATTAAAAAAAACAGGATACCAGCTTAATATTATGTCGGAAATATATTTTTATAAGACTAGTTTTAGAAAAAACATATGGTATTTATATAGGTTAAGATAAACCCAATCAATATAAACGTAAATAAAGATTACATTAAACCTATTTATGTGGGCATGTCCATTCTGGATTTAGCCAAAACAACTATTTACGACTTTCATTATAAAATATGATAACAATATATAAACTTTGCATTATAATAGATACATAAATATATAGATGTTTACATTTTTCCATATGGTATTATAAAGATTGCATTACATTGATACAAAGATACATATAATTAGTTACAGAGCTATAAGGATGCCTAACAAAGACACCGATCCATATTGTAACAATAAGAAGATGCACATTGAAAATATACATATATAAATATAAACAGAGTGTATCACATACAATAATTTGTGCAAGTGTTTTTACATCTTGATAATCTCCAAAAACTATTATGTACGACTTTTGTATAGGTAGATCAAACCTAATTACGGGAATAAAGAGATTTTATACTGATACATACATCCTTATTTACATGATAAAAAAACACTAAAACGACATTTTAATGTTGAATATCATAGTACTTTTTTCGAATGTGTTGATCATTCAACGATCATATGCATAAGTTTTTTTTGTATTATAATATATGTCTACAATAAGTTATTACATCATAATATATGCATAAATAGATGTATGTTTACATAATTGCATAGATATATAGACATTACATATCATAGTACTATGTTGATCATTCGACGATTGAGATTTAATATGGTAGCAGATGATCAAAAACCATTCTGCTTGCATTCGGATGAAGAAAGGGGATTACCAATAACTTTCAATAACTATTACGAATAAAACGTACTGCCAACAGCCCTACCCATGGTGAAATGAAAAATATGTAAAAGACACACCATACAAACCAGACATCAGCAGCTTCTCCATTTAGACATAAGTATGAATAAGTACAACCGATGAAGGCTTCTTCCTATATACCATTACCCAAAGAAACTGAAGCAAAGAAAGCCATAATCAATATACAAAAACACAGAGAATATTTATATATGGTATTAACTAATTAGTAGTTTGAAGAATTATATGGATGCTTCTAGTCTAATTCCTCAGGACTCGATACGGAAACCTTTTTGTATGAGTGCAATTTCTATCAAAGGACGAATGAATGTAACAAGCCAGTAAAAAGAAAAAAAGGAGTCGAGTACTTCTCATAAGTGACTCATCTATAAATATTTTATCCGTACTTTGTTTAATACATTTTTAGAAACACAGAAAGTAATCACTTAGGAGATTGATCATATTTTAACCAACCTAGAGCAATATTTACAGAAATTGACAACGTAGTTTAAAGATGAAAATTAGGGGTATTAATCTCGTAATACCAGAGCCTTATAATATTGAAATATCTTCTAAGATGTTGATAAAAGCACTATACCAATACGAATTTAGGGGATATAAAAATGAATTTAGCCCTAAATACGGGAACAATGCGGTCTTACTATACACTGATATTAGTACCTTATAACGTTGAAATAACCTCTAACGATACTGATAAAAAACAATGTAGTAGTTATCTTTAGACCATCTGAAGACAAATTTCAGTTAATATTGTTATCAAAACCTACCAAAATTGGAAAATTTTTGGTTGTCGAAGAATGGTTGCATTCCGGACACCATTATGACAACAGCTTTTGTATGTAACTACTATTGTGAACAGTGTCATTTACCTTATGACCATAAAGATAAACATCAAATACATGGTATGTTTAAAACATCAAATACATAAAAACATGGTATGTTTAAAACATTAAATACATCAAATACATGGTATGTTTAAAACATCAAATACATAAAAACATGGTATGTTTAAAACATGAAAACATCAAATACATGGTATGTTTAAACATTAAATACATAAAAACATGGTATGTTTAAAACATCAAAACATAAAATACATGGTATGTTTAAACATTAAATACATAAAAACATGGTATGTTTAAAACATCAAAACATAAAATACATGGTATGTTTAAAACATGAAAACATAAAATACATGGTATGTTTAAACATTAAATACATCAAATACATGGTATGTTTTTACTATAGGCGACGTTGTATAAAAAGAAATATGTTAGTCATTAGAGAAATCTAAAAACATAAGTTTAATAGATAAAAATAGACCGATTAAACAGGTTAGTCTGATAGAACAGGTCGAACAGGTGGAACGGAATAGGTCGACAGGTTGAACAGGTAGAGCTGTTAACTGTTAGAGCAGTTAGAGCTGTTAACTGTTAGAGCTGTTAGAGCTGTTTGATCAGTTAGAACTGAACCTGGTGAACATAGTGATTCTGGTGAACCTGAATCTGCGTCGAGTGGTTCATGGATCAATGGGTTTCTTTAAACTTATGAACAATGCCATGTTTGGCAAGACAATGGAAAACGTGGAGAAAAGGGTCGATGTTGAGCTTGTCTCCCATTGGGAAAATATCGGTAGACGACTAGGAGTAGAAGCATTAATGACGAAACCACACACTTAAACAACTTATCTACACAGATTCATAGAAGTGTTAGTTATATTAAGAAGACCGTATGTTTTATTGTAAATATACTACCCACTACATCAAGTTATTAGAACATTGTATACAATATTTGTTAATCACAAACCTGGAAGAAAATTTTCAGACCTAAACAGTTAAAATCGACCTATCATAATTTATTGGTAGTGTAAGTATAAAAGATGGAGCTAAAATATACATTATTCCATCAGGAATGCAAAAAGAGTAGAACACACTTTCTTACTAAGATATCATAATCCATTATATCAAGTCGAACATATTAAAGGAAAACAGCTATTATACCCAAAAACGGATATAGGTTGCTTTACCAAGAAAAGAAATAAATAAACAATTTTAAAAACCGACCTATCATAATTTATTGGTAGTATACGTATAAAAGACGGAAATAAAACATTAATTGTTCCATCAGGAGTGTAAGAAGAAACTTTTTTTACTAACAACATACAAGATGTCACAACCCGACTGTCATCATCAAAGGAGGTTAACGTTGATTTCTAAAAAAGAAAAAGTTGTCCCTCTTCCAAACAATTAGCAAACGTCTGCTGGATAATATAGAAAATAAGGGAGATAAAAGGCAGAATGTATTTTTAAAGTTGCTGCTCTAGTGGTGTTTGACCATTGAAAAACCTGGAGAAAGCAAAAATATAGGTCTACGGCCTACGGTAATGACCCAGGGTACAGTGATGCGCCCAATGCAAATGGATTGCATCATTTTAGAGACTGAAGTCAATTCCACACTTAAACCACTTATCTACATAGATATATAGAAGCATTAGTTATATTAAGAAGATTTAAGATACTACTCGCTACATCAAGTTATTAGAACAAGTGTATGGCTGCAAGTAGCGTCCCAAAGTAATTGTTTTCCATATTTCCAGGGAATTAAGGTCATTCCATCTACCCGTTTTCCATCGCTTCTGCAAACTCCAAGAGGCTCTAACACAGAAGGATTTTCAGCTAAAATCAGAGCTCTTTTGATAATGTCATTTATCTGACTGTGTCTAGAAGAACGCCCTGCGCTTTTTTTGCAGCTTAACCCATGTAGGCCATAAATATCAGCATTTTCGCCGCAAACGCAGATGTGCTCTCCACACACAGGCAGACCAAGTCTGAGAGCGATGGAAATATGGAATGTTTTGTTATCTAACAAATTTCCCAAGGACGAAGATGGAAGTGCGTTAATCCAAGCATTACTTTCAGGGGCCTGAAGAGCAAGTAGACGTGCCTTATCTTCACTTGTCTGGCACATGTTTGTAATATATTTGTGACGAGCTTGGCAAATTAAAAAGTCAAAATCTTTCTGTTTTTTTGGTAATTCTTGTGGTTGATTTTGAAGATTGCAAACAGATAACCATCTTACAAAACAATTGCTAAAATCATTATCTACTGTCGCAAGAATATAGGGAGGTAAAATTTTGGAAAGTAAACCTGACACGTCATTGATTGAACCTAAAAAGGCAGAAATAGACAGGGTGGATGTATCTCTTATTCCAAGACCTCCAAATTTTACTGGAAGAGTGCTTTGTAACCAAGAATTTAATTTAATATCACAATTTGTTATGTCTTGAACTAAACTTTGTAATACATTATCAAAATTACAAAGTAATTCTGGAGATTTCCAACAAGGTGAACATCTTAACAAATAAGACATTCGAGGTATGGCAAAGGAATGTTTTAGTAAATAATAGGAAATATGTGAGTCTATAAATTTTAATTTGGTACTAAGAGATTTTAAAAATTCTATTCTATTCGGTAAAATTATCGTATAAAAGGCGAGATTCGCTTGGGGGGGGATATTCTCGATTTTGCATTGGTTTTCCAAATTTGTTAATAATTGTTTTTCTGTTGCTAATATCGCTCGAACTTCTCCTAGAACTTCTGGGATTAGGTGCGCTTCGGTGTCTGCATCTTTTGCAAATTTGAGTGCCATTGAAAAAATGAGCGTATCATGAAATTGGGCTATTAACATGAGCTGACTCCTGATTGCCTGGAATAGTTCAGTCATTCCAGTAATGTCTTTAGGCCATAGTACCATTTTAAGCATTTTATTTTTTATATCAACATTTGAGTCCCAAAACTTCCTCATCACGTTCATTTCGTCGTTTAGCCCCTTAATGGGTTGAACAGTAATAGGTTTCCCTAAACTTGCAAGGATGGCTTGATAACGTTTGGCTTCCCATTTCGGTCCTTGATCTGCAGGAGATCCCGAGTTGATACTCGGTTTTACAGATGAAAGGATGAAGAGAATTCCACTTCTCTGAACCAGTTCAGTCTCTGATGTTGTTAAATCTCTAATTGAGTCCAATTCCTTGCTTTTTGTAGTAAAGGGCTGAATATTAGATTTGTCAAAGCATATTTCTTCCAAGGCGACATAAAGAGATTCTCCAAACCTTCCATCATGCCCTGCAAGGATCAAGAAACATGCCCAACAGTAGCAGATGCTGCTAGATTCGAATGTCTCTTCCGTTACATTTTTCTTTGCTATGGCCATTGCAGTCTTTCTAGTTTCCATTTGGGTCAGACCGATAAATCCATTTTTGATTGCCAATTTGATGCAAGCAACTGTGTCCCTTGGAATATACGGTATTATCCACTTTTGGGTTTGAATACTCTTAATGTCATCAGACAAAAATAGGGCCAGTTTCGTTAAATTGGCCGTTGTCTTCCTGAATTCAAGAAACATGCCCAATAGTAGCAGATGCTGCTAGATTCGAATGTCTCTTCCGTTACATTTTTCTTTGCTATGGCCATTGCAGTCTTTCTAGTTTCCATTTGGGTCAGACCGATAAATCCATTTTTGATTGCCAATTTGATGCAAGCAACTGTGTCCCTTGGAATATACGGTATTATCCACTTTTGGGTTTGAATACTCTTAATGTCATCAGACAAAAATAGGGCCAGTTTCGTTAAATTGGCCGTTGTCTTCCTGAATTCTGAAATTACCATAGAGAGCCATTAAAATTCCATGCGGTGTTTTTGTCGCGTTTCACGCAAATTACCCAATACATTGTGGACCCACCTGTAGCTGAACCACCTTTTATGTGTTAGACTGAAACGACCTCACGAGCCGGAAGAAAGAAAGAGAGGAATATGATCTAGTAACCCTCAATATAATTTGGGACATGACTGGTCGTTCTAACCGCCAACAATATTAAAGAAGAAACCAAACCCCATGTCAAAAAGGGAAAAAGAAGATTATCAGTTGACAGGTTAGTTTTGACGTACAAATCAAAACAATAAAAGTTTTAGGCATTAAATAAACGAAATACCATTTAAAATGTCCAATAAAAGGGAAATAATGAATGAAATATGGATAAACAAAACGCCTGATATGCCTACAGTTCATGAGTGTATAACCTGCAAGTATATACTTCTGTTTTTAGGTTAGTGTTATCTCCAGTGCATATTGAATTTTAGTCTGGAGTCCCAAAATAAAAGAACTAGAGGACAAATCAAGCCTTTCCAGGTGTAAAAACAATAAGAGCTTTATCTAGCCAAGTCGTACGGCCTAAATTCACAAACAGACTAATCTTAAAGAATGAGGTGTCGAAACAGGTATGCGTACATTACCATGCATATATTTTGCAACTGAAGTAAGTACTAGTAAATCACATGTTACATTAATGGATTGAAAATTTAATCTAACATTTCCCCCCTTTTTCTGAAAAAAATTGACCACCATTGGTCAATTTACAAGCCTTCCTTTTCCAGCAAACAAAAAAAAAATTGAATTGCTTTCAAATTCTTAAAGACAATATTATAATTAATTAAAAAAACTTAAACGTAGCCCCACTGTACTGCCTGTACCTCTATTAACACCATATGCTACAAGGATTACATGGTAGATAATGGTCAAAACAGATATAACCGGTTTCTGTCAGAGCCGAGAACGACTTTAGGAATCTTTCTGATTTTCCCAATGATCTGAAATAATCACTTTCACCAAAAAAACTACCTACAAGACAATACAGGCTTAGTCAACTCAGACTTTATACATAAGCATTTCCATTATTAACGCAATAAATCAACTAAAAGAAAATAAAGATATTTCAGAGAATATCCCACGAGCAAAACCTCCCCGGAGACCCCGGAAGGAATGAAGTCGCCTCCCTGGACTGTCAGGATGGTGAATAATCCCAAGCAAAAAATACGAATGCGATGTTTAACGGTGCTATACTAAAACTGCGTTGACATCCAATCAGCATGGAGCAACCTCGTGTCTTAGTCTCACCCTGACAGATCCACAGAAACACCTCCAAGGCTCCCAAAGAAACCGGAAATGCCCTCTCACGGGGTATACCCTGAAAGGTGGAAAAGAAAAAAAGCAAAAATCCAACTATATATCAAAAAAAAAAAAAAATCCAAAAGTCCACCAAACAATTGGGGATGAATTATAGTATCCACCCTCACTGAAACATGCATAGCATGGGTAATAAGCAAAAAAACAAAAATAATTAGAGGGTACCCCGAATGGGGTGTTGCCGACGATCTGCCGCAATCTACTAGGCCGAAGAAGACCGAGTCCCAACGCAGTAGCATGGCCCAGCTTAAGTAACGCCACATTAGGGTCGCTACACCAAACCACACCCCCCGACGTGTGACCACTTTTTCAGTCTGCTCTCCGAGATATCATGGGATACCCCGGGGAGCGTCAAAAGCGACATCCGAAGGATACACCACCACTAAGCCCTTTAAACAAAAATCAAGAAACTTTAAACCAACCACAATGTTGTGGCAATAAAAAAAAAAAGAAGTCCTATATACGATTTCAATACTATATCTATGGCAAATGCATGACAAAATTAAATTCAACTACCAAACTGAGCCTAACAGAACAACAACAGAAATATCCAGATCAAAATAATGTACCAGCCGATGCAACCAGCCAAGAGGATTAATTGAAAATTAACCTCCAAAGTCTTCCAGATCTAATAGAATGACAAAAACTCTAAGATAGCACTTATTGGATTTATACCACAACCTTGTCCTCGGTGCAAAGCTATTCTTTCCACCAATGAAGAATACTCCCCTGACATGTTTCGCGCCAAGTCAGAGGCCTACACCTCACTGATCGCCCACCCTGCAGGGCGTCGTAACTCGAAAAATTACAACGACTGGTCTTCAACACACGGCGGTTCTCGCAAATCCTTGATATGCCAAATTCCTTTGGAATTTCCGTCTTTGTCCTGCAATTCATATGTCCACGGCGACACTCTCTTTTTGATACTAAACGGTCCAACATACTCAGGAGCCAACTTCTTGGAAAAGTATTTGGCGGCGTCCGATAACACATAGTTCTTCTTGTAAACTATCTGATTTGGAAGATATTCAACATGTCGGCAACCTAGATTGTATCTATCGGCACTCTTCTTGCCTGCAGCCTCAACCGAGTCTTGACATCAACAAATACCTTCTTCATAAGCTCTGACCGGATCTGAGGGTCCTTTCCAACTTTACACTCTACGCCTGGAATTTCCTTCTTAATATAATCCTTTCCAGATAGTATCATGTCCCGACCAAATATTACAAAATAGGGACTAAGCTTCATGGTCTCGTGAGTGGACGTTCTTAAAGCACAAGCAACTTGATCAATATTTACATCCCAGTCTCGGTGGTTGTCTGAGACATAAATACTTAACATAGTCTTCAAAGTTCTATTCACCCGCTCTGTTGGATTAGCGCGAGGATGGTAGTTTGCGTTGAATCTAATCTTACAATTATATTTCTCTGCAAGTCGAAGAAACGGTCGACCTCGGAACTGTGGTCCATTGTCACACAGGATGGTACGTGGAACACCAAACATTAGGAAAACAGTACTCTCTATGCGCTGCGCAATTGTCTCTGATGTTGCCTTCCGAAGTGGAATTACGAAGTTGAACTTGCTCAAATAATCAGTCACTACAAGGATAAATGTGTTACCCTTCTTTGATCTTGGTAAAGGGCCTAATAGGTCTGTAGAAATAACTTCCCATGGTTCGTTTGGTTTTGGATTGGATACCATTTTATCCTTTGGAAGTCCCTGAGGTTTTTATGCATGATACAGGTCTCACATTGACTGACATAACGAGCCACATCATACCTCATTTTGGGCCAATAAAACTTCTCGGCAAGCCTACTAAATGTTTTGTAAACCCCCATGTGACCAGATGTTGGTGGTTCATGAGCGGTCGCCATTAATTCACGTCTCCTTTCCTTGGGTACTACTTCCTTCCAGTTGTCTGATTCTGGTCTGAGATGTGGATAATCACTTTTAACAAATTTCCATAGTTTACCACTTCCTTCACGCCAAGCAGGAAACTTCAACGGTTTATATCGGACTCTGCCAAGCATCAGCTTATACCACTTATCCAAAACATCGGGCACACCAGTATCTAAGGTGTCAAGTTTAGGGATTGCTCGGGACAGCATATCCGGCACAACATGTTCTTTGCCTTTCCTGTGAATGATCTTAAAGTCGTACTGTTGGAGTTGTACTTGCCATCTAGCCAATCGACCAGTAGGTTGCTTCATGTTCTGCAGCCATACTAGGGAATAGTGATCCGTTATAACAGAAAAAGGTACAAGATCTAGGTAGGGTCGCAATTTATTTACAGACCAGAGGACCGCAAGACATTCTCTCTCAGTCGTTGAAAAGTTTTGCTCTTGCTTCGTTAAACTACGACTTAGATAACAAACAACTCTCTCTGTACCATCTGGATGGGGTTGAGTAAGAACAGCGCCTATACCATAGCCTGAACTGTCACATTGGACTACAAAAAGGGAAAGAGTAATCCGGACACGAAAGTACTGGGGATTGAACTAAACACTCCCTAATCTTCTTAAAAGATAATTCACATTCTTCGGTCCACTCAAACTTCCTAGATTTTTTTAACAAGTTAGTTATCGGCGCAATGACAGACGAGAAGTCTTTAATAAAACGACGATACCAGGAAAACGTTCCCACAATTCTTCTGACTTCCGTCACATTTCGAGGTGCTTGAATCTCCAACATTGCCCTGACTTTATCTGGATCTGTATGCAAACCGTTCTTGTCCACGACGTAGCCCAAATATTTCATACGAGGTTTGCAAAACTGGCACTTTTCTCGACTGACCGTAAGGTTAGCATCACGCAGCCTCTAAAAACTTCTTCCAACACTTTTAAGTGGGTCTCAAAACTTAACAACTCTAGGCAAAGCTGCATGAAAACTTTGCTCGTCATCTGACCCATCATCATCTGAAGATATGTGTACAGTTCTGCCGTGCAATTAAAAAACCTAGTATGTCAGAAAGAATGAGTTTTGGGAAATCAATAAAAACTTTTTTTTTACAAAAAATTATTTTTATTATTTAACTTGTGAAGCTGAAACTTAAGACACAAAGTAAGGAAGTCCTAAAGCTACACAAAAATATACCCAAAGAGTCAATATTTTGTAAAACTTGTGAAAAAGCGTTTGAAGAACATACTAAAACAGTTATTTTGTTAAATGTATTAAGTATTTACAAATTAAAAACCTAGTATGTATTATTTTAATTTAAAAACAAGTAAGACGACTTACTGAGTTACAAATTAAAAGTATGGTTCTTAAATTAATTGAAATAAAACGTAAAAACATAATGAATTTACGGATCTTCATCTACCGATTTTCCAAGGTCACTTGCAACGTCTGACACCGGAAAGTTGCTTCCAAAAAAAGTTGTTTCTTGGGCGGCATGTGATTTATCAATTCTTTAATTATTTTTCCTTCTTTTCCAAATTTATACCCTAGCAGTGGATAAAGGTCCAGCCAATGGTAAGGTATTGTGTTTAAACTTAGGTTTTAAAATTTTACTTCCTTGAAGTCCGTTTCAGCAAATTCAGACTTAAAAAATAAAGACCTAGATCCCTTTCTAAATTGGCATTCTTTTATATCAGCTAATAAGGGTATATTATTTTGATTTTGCTTTCTAGCTTGACAACCGTTTTCAAAACTTAGAAAGTCTGATGCATGAAGTTCAATTACCTTAGAAATTCTTACAAGAGGACTCTAATTAATTGAAGAAGGTCTTCAAAAGTAAGAACTTCTTTGGCTTTGTTCCATTTTTTGCCGATCGCCGTGTAGTGCATCAGCTTTCATAAACGAATGCCCAGACTCGAAGAACCTAAATGTTATTGTTTCAGGTCCCCAATCTTCATTTACAAATATGACACATGAACTAAACAATGTCCAATTTTTATTCTGTGCAGCGCAGTTATCTGCCCAAAATATAATATGTTTTTTATCATCACTGAGTTGTCTTAAAACTTATAGAATGTTGAAACTCGTCCGGTCCAGTGCGACCTTTTGTTGCTTCATGCCACAGCATGAAAAAATGATGCCATTTTTTTTAGTTTCAAAGGTTTCGTTAAAGCATATCAATCTGCTCCAAAATGAGTTTTTAATGGTCATCTTTGGAATGACCATTAATATAATATAAGAATTTTTGCATGTCTACTGCATAAAATCTATGTTTTTTCCCACATATTATTTACATCATGTTCGTATAATTTACGAGCCGCAGTATATCTTTCTTTATGCTTTTTATATTTTTGACAAATTTCACATGTTTCGGGGCAATGGTCGTTAGTGGTTTCGTTAGTTTCATTATTTTCTGTTTCTGATTCTGTATTATTTGTTTCTTTTATGTGTTCTGTATAAATGCCACAACTAGGGCATTCATCTTGTGATGGTTTTGAAAAACCAATATTTTCTTTCTGAAAAACTTTTCTGTATGTTTCGTAAGAAATTTTGCGATTGGTTTTTTTGTAATCATCCCAAAGCTGATAGATGGTAAGATCTGAAGGTAAAGTATCTTTTTAGAGGCGCGTGAGATAATTTGTAGTGAGATACTGCTGGGTGATAGGAATTAATATGAGTTTTAATTAAAGGTAATTTTCTTCCGATATTTCTTTCATTACTTTTCCTCGTTTTAGTCCTCGTTTATCATTAACATCTTGAAAATGTTCATCGATATTCTTAAGATACTGGTTATTATAAAGTCGGTCTTGTGCCCAATGTATGTAAAACATTTCACATACCTGATTTAAATTAAATTCAATACTTGAATCTTTATTTAGACTTTCCGATGAAAAAGGCAGGAAAATATTTAACCGAATTCTTTGTGGGACTGCGCTTCTTTCTGTAAAACCTTTTCTTTTTTAAGATACTTTCCTAAAAATGGCGTCTTTCCAAAGTCAAGCTTATTAAAATATTCAAACGTAGCTACTCGCTTATCCTCGAATTCTTTCCAAGCACTTTTTCTACATAGACTTACATGGTGATAACAATTTATTTTTAATTTTCTTTTTTAGCTCCTTTACATTTCTTTGGTTCACATTCTAATTGGAAAAAAAAGGGTTCTGACTCATCATTTGCGTCATCATTGCTCGTGATGTGTTTTCCGTCTCACTAGCTTTTTTAATCTCTTCTTCTCCATTTTCAATGTTTGTGTCTGTATCCTTAAATAAGTCGATTTCCATCATAAGTGAAGCTGTTGCATCTACAATGTAAATAGAATTAATACGTACGTTCGTGTAATATTTAGCGCTAAAAGACTTACTTGGTCTTATTTGATGGCTGACGCATATTTGGGGTTTATCGGGTTTACTAAAGAACGCCCACAGACTTACGTTAATGGTATAACCACGACTGCTTCCATATTCCCAAGGACCCTAATTTGGGATATAATTTTTCCTTCTTCATGCTTTAACAGCTTGTCTATTATTGGCACGTCATAATTTTTATCAATCAATTTATTAAGGAATTAAAGAATTTGGCACTTTATTTCTTTTCTTCAGGCACATAGTCAGGATCCAGATCAAGCATCTTCGGGTGTAGGTGGAGTAAGGGGCATTTTCAAAAACAGTTCAGTAAAGAATAGGCGTGTGCAATATAGAGTGTAATTTTTTAATTAGTGTAATTTAAGCATTTAACAACCTTTGCATAAAAAAAGCTTTTTTATATTTTGGATAGAGTATCAATTTTCTCACAAAACTCATTCTCTTTAAAATGTGATACTTTTTGTGTACCACCTTTAACTTTTCCGTATTTAAAAAACCAAAATCAAAAGAAATTCGGTCGTGTTATTTTTTATTTTTCTATCAAGGTATCACAAAGCATACCTTTTAAAAAAAAAAGTTGAGGTTGTTTTTTACCAAAAAGAGGGACAAGTTTTACGTAACGTGTAAGGTAAAAAATACTGCGCCAAACCAAAAAAATAGTAGATTATATTAGTAGCAAAAAAACAATTTGTTTCCGTTCTTTTTAAAAAAAAATTTCATTTTAAAAAATTGCCCTAATTGAACCAACCTTATAATATAAGGTTAGGTTAGGTTAGGTTAATTAAAAGATATTATCTCCTACCTTTTTTAATAATTTATTGTAAATTTGTAATTTATCGTAACTTCCTAAATTTGTAACACCTTTTATAATTATACATTAGGTAGTAGGCTTATAGTTAAATAAAAATGCTTACCTTTTAACTCCTGCCTGCGCTTTTGAACCATTATACGACTACGGTTTGATACTAAACTAGAAAGAACTTGTTTTTCGCGCTCCATGATAAATTGTTATTAGTAAATGGTACAAAATGGCGAAAACTCGTGCGTGCACTTTCTAACAGTAGAGGAGAACAGACTAACTTTACTGAAGTGATATTTCAGCCAAACGCGCACTTTTGATATAATTTTCGTCACGTGACTTATGAAATGAAGCCCTATTGGTCCTTCATTTATTAGTAAGTCGACATACTATGTTTTACTTTTGTAAATTATTTTACTTTTTTTTGTTGCCTATATAAACATTAGACATACTAGGTTTTTTTATTGTAAATTAAAATTAAAATAAATAGTTTATCGACTTAAAGGTTTTTTGTATGGTAAACATAACATACTAGGTTTGCACTTGGTAAATTTTAATTTTTTTAATTTAATTGTAAGAATCTTAAAGTAGCAAGTCTTCTTACTTTCCTTAATTATTAACATTTTTCAAGTTTAAAAAATATTGGCGGATTTGTCTTCTTAAAATAAATCGAATGGTGTAGTAAACTTAAATTCCAGTAAGTCGACTTACTAGGTTTTTATATTGCACGGGAGAGTTCCAGATCCACCGGCTTCTGACTCTAACATTGCCAATCCAGGAGGGATAGCCTGCCTCTCTTCGACTCCGCTTGATACATCATCTAGTTTCCTCAGTAAGGTCAGCGTCTTGGCCATAAATTCCGATTTAATTTTCTTCTTTTGTTGATCAGATCCTGCATCCATGTAGTCTAGTCGGTTCAATATGTGGGATAACTTGCTTTGATATTTCTTATAATCACCACTCTTCTTTGTACCAGAAAAAGCTTCAACAGCAGTAACCAGCTCCTTGATTTTCTTCTCCACAGCTTCAGCATCTTCTTCAAAAGTGAAGGGATACTCTGGATACTTGACGCTTTCTCCGTTCTTCTCCATTCGCATTGCCAAAGTTAACTGATGCCTCATGTCTTCACAGTTACCTTGTGCAATCCTCTGATAGCGAGTTCATAAGTGAGCTCATCCTGAGCCAATCTATTGGCATGAATCTTGCGTGACATGATGATAAGTTATAAATAAACCAACCAATCACAAACACCGTCAAAACAAATATCCAAGACTGGTTTGTGTTCCCCAATAAAACTCACCAATCACTGTCAAACCTTAACCTCCACTAAGCAAGCACTTATAAACCGCCAACCGAAAAAGAAAGTAGACCGACAGGCGCAAAATCAATAAACGAGAATGGATCGCAAATGCTGAATAAAAAAATTCGAGAAAATTGTAAAATTAAAAAAAAGTAAACAATTGCAAAAGTCAATAGTTATAGGAAGAATGCCACTGTTATTGTCCTTGATCCTAATCCAAGTATAACAACCAAAAACAAACCATAAAAAAACACCAAGTTCTTTTTGAAAAAAATGCCAAAAATCAACTTTATTTTTTGAAAAACCACGTTGGGCGCCAAAATGTTGCGTTTTTTTCTCTTCTGCTAATCACAACTGCTTCAGCTCCACAACTTACCCTTCCTAGACAACGGTTACGCAACACTGTGCTCCGACAACTCAAGTCGGCGTGGGGAGGTTCGTTTAAAAACTAACTCCGGATACCTAGGGCGCCACTAACTTGACAATGACAACCGTAAACCCAAGTTAGAAGGTCCTCAGATGTTCCTGAAAGTCTAAGAAGGAGGTAGCCTTGTGAAGTAAGGAAAACCACAAAATTGAAGCAAGTTCCAAATTTATTTTAAAGTTTGTTCTTTATGTGCCACTAGTAGCCTATTAGCAGGACAATAATCTTAAAAAGTTTGGAAAAAATATGTGACAGTCAAGTAGTTTACAAAAGAATTAAGAATCAAGAATAAAAGTCAGAAAGTTGTGCTAAGAGTAGATTAAAAATTTGGATTACGTATATAAAAAAAAATAACTTATCAGTATTAAATAATAAATGGTGAGTAACAATTATTAAGTATTCATTCTAAGTTGTCCAATAGATGTGATATCTACCAGGGCTAACTGAGTCTGATAAAATGGAGCCAAATTCTTAAGCAAGATTTTAAGCTTAGCTTCTTCTGAAATAGGGCATGCAGCCTTTTAAAATAACCCTGCATAATTGCTAAGTAGATACCAATACTTTCACCTGTTCCTTGAGTTCGACGGCGGATTTCTTCGAAAAGTTTTTCGTTGTAGTCGCAAGGCTGGAACTCCTCACGTAGAAGATCACAAAATTCGTCCCATGTCGTAACTTCGCCTCGATAGGCTAGGTAGAACTGGTAGGCTTTACCGCTGAACAGGTCAATACCGCATTCCAACAAAACGTCCTTGGAAACATGTCTCGCTACACGAAGTTCTTCACACCGCTCCAAAATGCACTTAGGGAAAGTCCTTTCTTATCACCAGCAAAATTAAGGTTCCATTTGCTAGGGTGAACTGAACGAATAGTTGTACTTGTCATAGAAGAATTAACAACTCTAGGCAAGCTGCATGAAAACTTTGCTCGTCATCTGACCCATCATCATCTGAAGATATGTGTACAGTTCCAGATCCACCGGCTTCTGACTCTAACATTGCCAATCCAGGAGGGATAGCCTGCTCTCTTCGACTCCGCTTGATACATCATCTAGTTTCCTCAGTAAGGTCAGCGTCTTGGCCATAAATTCCGATTTAATTTTCTTCTTTTGTTGATCAGATCCTGCATCCATGTAGTCTAGTCGGTTCAATATGTGGGATAACTTGCTTTGATATTTCTTATAATCACCACTCTTCTTTGTACCAGAAAAAGCTTCAACAGCAGTAACCAGCTCCTTGATTTTCTTCTCCACAGCTTCAGCATCTTCTTCAAAAGTGAAGGGATACTCTGGATACTTGACGCTTTCTCCGTTCTTCTCCATTCGCATTGCCAAAGTTAACTGATGCCTCATGTCTTCACAGTTACCTTGTGCAATCCCTCTGATAGCGAGTTCATAAGTGAGCTCATCCTGAGCCAATCTATTGGCATGAATCTTGCGTGACATGATGATAAGTTATAAATAAACCAACCAATCACAAACACCGTCAAAACAAATATCCAAGACTGGTTTGTGTTCCCAATAAAACTCACCAATCACTGTCAAACCTTAACCCCCACTAAGCAATCACTTATAAACCGCCAACCGAAAAAGAAAGTAGACCGACAGGCGCAAAATCAATAAACGAGAATGGATCGCAAATGCTGAATAAAAAAAAATTCGAGAAAATTGTAAAATTAAAAAAAGTAAACAATTGCAAAAGTCAATAGTTATAGGAAGAATGCCACTGTTATTGTCCTTGATCCTAATCCAAGTATAACAACCAAAAAAACAAACCATAAAAAAACACCAAGTTCTTTTTGAAAAAAATGCCAAAAATCAACTTTATTTTTGAAAAACCACGTTGGGCGCCAAAATGTTGCGTTTTTTTCTCTTCTGCTAATCACAACTGCTTCAGCTCCACAACTTACCCTTCCTAGACAACGGTTACGCAACACTGTGCTCCGACAACTCAAGTCGGCGTGGGGAGGTTCGTTTAAAAACTAACTCCGGATACCTAGGGCGCCACTAACTTGACAATGACAACCGTAAACCCAAGTTAGAAGGTCCTCAGATGTTCCTGAAAGTCTAAGAAGGAGGTAGCCTTGTGAAGTAAGGAAAACCACAAAATTGAAGCAAGTTCCAAATTTATTTTAAAGTTTGTTCTTTATGTGCCACTAGTAGCCTATTATCAGGACAATAATCTTAAAAAGTTTGGAAAAAATATGTGACAGTCAAGTAGTTTACAAAAGAATTAAGAATCAAGAATAAAAGTCAGAAAGTTGTGCTAAGAGTAGATTAAAAATTTGGATTACGTATATAAAAAAAATAACTTATCAGTATTAAATAATAAATGGTGAGTAACAATTATTAAGTATTAGGCGAAGATAGAAAAAATAATTAAAAACAATTAACACAAGGTTTAAGAGCAACAAATAATTATAAAACTACTATTATATATAATTATTATTATATATATATATATATATATATATATATATTATATATATATATATATATATATATATATATATATATATATATATATATATATATATATATATATATATATATATATATATATATATATATATATATAAATTAAAGATAAACTTAGGCAGTAAAAAATGCGATAGCATAAAATAAATAAATAATTAACCTAAAACTGGAAGTTGAAACGTTTAATACGTAAACGTATTAATATTATTATTATTATTATGGAACCCCTTATTACCCAACGTGCACACGTAGAGCTCACAACTGGGAAGTAAATAACCACACCATAAGTTACGTCGCTAACAAGTGCCGCTATATGTCTTAAATTACTAAGTAACCAAAAAAACAATGTCAATAACTAGAATACAAAGGTAATCAGATATTTAAGAAAATTTTAACAGGTATCAATATATATATATATATATATATATATATATATATATATATATATATATATATATATATATATATATATATAATTATATATATATATATATATAATATATATATATTATAAAAAATAATATATGGTTAAAAAATAAGAGATTGGTGGTAACAACCTAGTATAATAAAATAAACCAACAAGATATTTAAAGTTTTGAGAAATGTTAATTTGAAATACTTGAAATCTTATAAGTTTAAACTATAGTAAAGAAACAAAAATGCAATTACATATAATTAAATTAGTAAAGTAATGATACTACACCCAAATCCCTTGTTACACTAGTTAGATCTTACTTGGAAATTTAATTTAGGTTCTTTGTAAATACAGCAGGGTGGTTCTTCCTCACATGCAAAGGGCTACTAGTAACCGGTGGTGAATGCGCTGGGAAATACGCTTCTATGGAAAACAACTGCAATAACCAGGGGACAAACCATAAACTTCACTTAATAACTTCCAACTAGAAGTAATCAATACAATCCTGAATACTCCAGGAATCCAAAATTTCAATGGGTAACAAAAAAAACCCTAAAGAAAAACCATTCTTTAGTATTTAAAAATCACAGAGGCTTTATCACACGAGGACTCTGGCTAACTTGTATCACTATACGTGTTTTGCAGCTAGGTTTAAAATCAAAGTTTTAATTTAATGGGTACACATTTTTAAGAATGTTAAGGAAAACCCTTACGATGAGCATCGTAAGGTATACTACAGAACAATTAATATAATTATCAAAATGTCAAAACTGACCAGGTATCTTGTCCAGGTTATAAAGTATTTGATGTAGTTAAAAGTTATGATTATTTCTTTTTAAGGAAATACTAAATATGACTAATAAGACCTGATTAAATTATTCGAAAATATTCACATTAAGAGAAAGAGATAGTATGGAGGCTCGGGTAATACCTGGGTCTAGACGTATGAAAACATGTTAGCTTAGAAAAACAGCATTTTGCTCTTTAAGAGATAAATAAGTACCTTACTGGTGAATAAAAATGGATAACAGCTTAATTTAAACAAAAAAGTCAGCCATAACCTCGCTATTAAAAGCATGTTCACTAAACTCAAAATTCATAAGAAAGATATGTATAAAGTCATCGCCTTACCTCTACAGCTAGGGTTTTTAAGAAAATAACATTTGCAAATGGAAGTGCCCCCTTTCTTTCAACAAGCTCCGAAAACCATCCAGTAGTGCCCAAATCCAATCAAATGGCACGTGTTTCTGGACTCAAACGCAATCTCCAACCAAATCCATTTGGAAATATACTACATTAACCAATCCAGACTTCAGAACACTTAAAACGTTTATTTTCCAACGAATCCCTTTTAAAAGTTGGTTTAAAACCAAAATTAAATTGGAAAGAATAAACTTCGCACTACACTCCGTTCAAGAGTTAGAAAGTAAAAGAGGCCTTCCTTAGAGGAAAATTTAGTTTTATGGAAGAAACGTATTTTTTTTTTCAATCTACCGAACCTTAAGGCTCGCCTACTCAATCAGGATGCATGCACAAAGTGGCAATCCTCATGCGACAGTATTATTATTTCTTTGGGGAGAAATATGTAAAACCAGCAACAAAACTACTAAACATGGCATTCCGTACACACTGTAATTAAAACAACATCCCTCATTAACCAACTTGGCCGTAAAACAACAACATTAAAGTTTTTTTTTTTTTTAATGCAAAAGTTTAATATATTAATAATAATTCACTACATACCAAATAACAATATTCTAAAATTAAATAAATAACTTAATCTATATTTAAAAATTATAAATTTCATCAAGTCCTAGGTCTTCCTGGATTGTTCCTAGTACCGATGCTGCATTACCCCGTTGCACAGCTAAACCAATTCTTTGGATAATGAAACTTCGAGATTTTTTGCATTGTATTTTTTTGCAAATTTCATTAATAAAACCCTTAGCCCAAAGGACCAAAAGTTTCAACAGCAAAAGGAATGAAGATAAAGCGTTCTTCAAGCTCTTTATATTTTAGATGTTTTTTATTCTCGGCAATACGAGCAGCCGCACCTACAAATTAGAAGTTTTGTCCAGATAGGATTTTGCAGTGTATGGCTGCAAGTAGCGTCCCAAAGTAATTGTTTTCCATATTTCCAGGGAATTAAGGTCATTCCATCTACCCGTTTTCCATCGCTTCTGCAAACTCCAAGAGGCTCTAACACAGAAGGATTTTCAGCTAAAATCAGAGCTCTTTTGATAATGTCATTTATCTAACTGTGTCTAGAAGAACGCCCTGCGCTTTTTTGCAGCTTAACCCATGTAGGCCATAAATATCAGCATTTTCGCCGCAAACGCAGATGTGCTCTCCACACACAGGCAGACCAAGTCTGAGACGATGGAAATATGGAATGTTTTGTTATCTAACAAATTTCCCAAGGACGAAGATGGAAGTGCGTTAATCAAGCATTACTTTCAGGGGCCTGAAGAGCAAGTAGACGTGCCTTATCTTCACTTGTCTGGCACATGTTTGTAATATATTTGTGACGAGCTTGGCAAATTAAAAAGTCAAAATATTTCTGTTTTTTTGGTAATTCTTGTGGTTGATTTTGAAGATTGCAAACAGATAACCATCTTACAAAACAATTGCTAAAATCATTATCTACTGTCGCAAGAATATAGGGAGGTAAAATTTTGGAAAGTAAACCTGACACGTCATTGATTGAACCTAAAAAGGCAGAAATAGACAGGGTGGATGTATCTCTTATTCCAAGACCTCCAAATTTTACTGGAAGAGTGCTTTGTAACCAAGAATTTAATTTAATATCACAATTTGTTATGTCTTGAACTAAACTTTGAACATTATCAAAATTACAAAGTAATTCTGGAGATTTCCAACAAGGTGAACATCTTAACAAATAAGACATTCGAGGTATGGCAAAGGAATGTTTTAGTAAATAATAGGAAATATGTGAGTCTACAAATTTTAATTTGGTACTAAGAGATTTAAAAATTTATTCTATTCGGTAAAATTATCGTATAAAAGGCGAGATTCGCTTGGGGGGGATATTCTCGATTTTGCATTGGTTTTCCAAATTTGTTAATAATTGTTTTTCTGTTGCTAATATCGCTCGAACTTCTCCTAGAACTCTGGGATTAGGTGCGCTTCGGTGTCTGCATCTTTTGCAAATTTGAGTGCCATTGAAAAAATGAGCGTATCATGAAATTGGGCTATTAACATGAGCTGACTCCTGATTGCCTGGAATAGTTCAGTCATTCCAGTAATGTCTTTAGGCCATAGTACCATTTTAAGCATTTTATCTTTTATATCAACATTTGAGTCCCAAAACTTCCTCATCACGTTCATTTCGTCGTTTAGCCCCTAATGGGTTGAACAGTAATAGGTTTCCTAAATTCAAGGATGGCTTGATAACGTTTGACTTCCCATTTCGGTCCTTGATCTGCAGGAGATCCCGAGTTGATACTCGGTTTTACAGATGAAAGGTGAAGAGAATTCCACTTCTCTGAACCAGTTCAGTCTCTGATGTTGTAATCTCTAATTGAGTCCAATTCTTGTTTTTTGTAGTAAAGGGCTGAATATTAGATTTGTCAAAGCATATTTCTTCCAAGGCGACATAAATAGATTCTCCAAACCTTCCATCATGCCTCAAGGATCAAGAAACATGCCCAATAGTGCAGATGCTGCTAGATTCGAATGTCTCATTTCCGTTACATTTTTCTTGCTATGGCCATTGCAGTCTTTCTAGTTTCCATTTGGGTCAGACCGATAAATCCATTTTTGATTGCCAATTTGATGCAAGCAACTGTGTCCCTTGGAATATACGGTATTATCCATTTTTGGGTTTGAATACTCTCAATGTCATCAGACAAAAATAGGGCCAGTTTCGTTAAATTGGCCGTTGTCTTCCTGAATTCTTTTACCATAGAGAGCCATTAAAATTCCATCCGGTGTTTTTGTCGCGTTTCACGCAAATTACCCAATACATTGTGGACCCACCTGTAGCTGAACCACATTTTATGTGTTAGACTGAAACGACCTCACGAGCCGGAAAGAAAGAAAGAGAGGGAATATGATCTAGTAACCCTCAATATAATTTGGGACATGACTGGTCGTTCTAACCGCCAACAATATTAAAGAAGAAACCAAACCCCATGTCAAAAGGGAAAAAGAAGATTATCAGTTGACAGGTTAGTTTTGACGTACAAATCAA
>JAHBCN010008250.1:0-39778 GCA_019359885.1 Listronotus oregonensis
CTAAAATTTTGTATTTAAAATTTTATCACTAATGATTGCATTTTGATATTAATCATATTGTAAAAATCCTGCTCGTCTTCATTCTTTTGCTATTTCTAGTATCACTGCTGCCTAAAAACTAAGTACTTAGTAATTTTTTAATTTAAAGATACTAATGCAAATTATTTTGTAAAATAAAAAGTTTAATCTGGTGCTTCTATTAAAAATCTAAACATTGTTTTTTTACACTCTAATTACGGTGCTTCTAATATATTTTTTTGTAAATAATCAACGCTTAAAACTAAGAAATATTAATAAGTCCATTCGAAACAAAAATCGCAATGCTTATCCTATTTATTTGCGACGAGTAATTTGAAATAAAATACATATTTGTATGTCTTTTCCTTACCTCTCTGTGAATTGTGAAAAAATAAGCAGTTTTTGCGGTCACTTTTTACTTGTTTGGGGCTATAACAAATACAAATTAATTCATTAAACATTGACTAAATCAAAGCACTAATACCAATTGGTAAATAATAAATAAGATCTTATCTGTCTATTTAGAACACTACAAACTGGTAGACGGTTTGAAGCACTCCTTTCATGTATGTACTTGAAATTGCAAGTTAGGATCATAATTATAATTTAATGAGATACTTAATTTAATCTCAATAAGGTATTAAGGTAAATGGTAGAGATTCTAATCGGAAATTAAATTTAACCCAATTGTCGTAAGTGGTTATTGATATACTTGGATAAAGTGTAAAAACTCTATCAGGTTTGTTTCTGTACCACAATAATCTTAGCTCTAAATGTAACAAAGATTTAAAACTGACACAAATAATTTCAATGTTAGAATTTATTGGCCTTTTGCGCTTTTGTTGGATAAGAAACGGTGCAAGTTACGTCTGGTATATACTAAAAAATCAAAAAAGTTTTATTGCTGGACAGACAAGTTATTTTGCGTAACATCAAAATTAAAAAAAAAAAGGTGTTTTGTTTTAAATAAGCATTAGTTATTGCTGAGTTTAATTTATGGATCACGTAATTGGGGTTAAAATATATAAAATTGCACTTATCATCGCAAACGTTTAAAGTATAGTATGAGTTAAATTTGAAAAAAAGGTTGTGCAATCAAAAAATGAATAATATAATAATTATAAAACAGTTCTATAGTTTCTAACCTTAAAGCAGACATACTTGCCATCCTTTGTACAAAACTTAGCTCTATGTCTTTTAATATATTCCGCCAAAGTTCTGTTGTTTGTTAAGATTCACAAAAACTGACTCTTAAAGTAGAGTAGTTAAATTCTTCCTAATATTTCTAAATACTATTATCTTATCAAAAAACTAACTGACTACATCTGGGTTACCAACAACACTTTACATCTCTCTTTTAAATGTCCTATGACAAGGATGTTTTTCCAGATAGCTGAGCGTCTGCAACCAACTCCTTAGACAATTCTAAAATTTTCATGTAAAATTATAGACCTATGTCTATGAAAGACCGGGCGGATGACACCCAACAGTTCTTTTCTTGTTTTACATAACTAGAACCAAGATTCTTAAGTTCCAATCGGCAAATTTTAACACCTCACATACACTTAACAACTTTCTTATTATGGTTCTTTATCTAAACTTTACAACTGCACTCTCTTTCTTATGGCCATTACAGGAACATTTCGTTCAGTTTACTTCCACAAAGTCCGTGCAATCGCAAAAAGAACTATTCCCGTTCTTGTTTCTTTTCCAAGTTCTGCAAAAGGTATTTTTTCTTTTCTAGCCCATACTATTTGTATGTATCCAATTTAAGCCCCTGTTTAAAATACTGGTCCTATATCTTAGGTTTTCCATATAAATTAGAAATTAAAAGTTTTGTTTTAATCTAAAAAATCTCTCTTGCCCACCGACGTGTTATATGTGACCTCTCTGTGTTATAGCTAGTATATTTCTCTCTTTGCAGCTGCAACACTAGATGCCACTCTTACAAATCCATTTACAGTCCATCTGGAGAAGCTCCGAACTTACCACTATGTTCTCTTTTATGTGTCTAAGCTATAAAATTTGAGACAAAGAACGTCATTAAAGAAATAACCAAAGTTATCTTAACTATTTTTAACCTATTATTAGCTTAGGTAAATAAAATAATAGGATACGATTAGTTATGGCCAGATTAGTTGATCAGTATGCCTAAAGCTTGTCTGCCGGCTGTAAGCTACGAAAATATTTTAGAAATATAATCGAGGTCGTCAAATTCATTTTAAAGTTTCATCGGTTTAATATAAATTATTACCTCTAACTGCTGTAATTCCTAATTTTACTAAAACTTGTTTAAGATTTAAAATAATATTATTTAAAATAATTTTAAGTTTATTATTATTATTTAATTAATATATTAATTATATCTATATAATTTTGTCATCGGTTAAATGATAATATTATTTGAACTAAGAAATATGGCAACAGGTCAAAAGAATTCTCCCTTCTTACGAATATTGCTCTTGCATCTCTTTTCAACTGACACTCCGGAAGGGCGAAAAGTATAATCATATGATGAATGTTGACACGCCCCCGAGGACTTGTTATGACCAGTGTCGCAGATTAGAAAACCTCGGCCGAATATTGTTGATTAAATTGACGACTTTGATTTTGGCATTATAGGAAGTACGTTTAGGGTTGCCATCCGTCCGGGTTTCCCCGGATTTGTCCTAGTTTAGAGGGCATCCGGGGAGCGTCCGGCCGAGGCTTCATTTGTAGTCCGGGTTTAAAAATTAATCTTGGGCCGCCCGCGACACAAGCCCGCACGCCGCGATCAAATTTAATTGAATTTTGTTAGGTTTAATATTTTAATAAGGTTTTCTTTTCGAAACAGAGTATATCAGTAATTTGTGGTTTATTTTAAAAATAAAAAAATTCTAACTGATTATTAAAACAATTTGTAACAAACCGTAATAAGATTCTGTTTTGTTAGGTACATTCAAAATGATGATAAAGATGACTAGATTTAATTTTAAGGTCTGAGAATAAATAAAAACGTGATTTATGACATTTTTAACTTTTTTTTGTTACACTGACTATGCTTAAAAAAACCTGTTGATATGTCCGGTTTCTGGGCTCTAAATTCCGGGGTTTTTACGCGTCTTGTTCTAGTTGCCAAATTTTAGAGATGGCAACCCTACGTACTATTAACAAGTTTTATATAGGGTTTAAATAGGTGTCTAAATATAATTATGTACTTAAAACATATGAACGGGTACCAGATATCTACGCCATCTGCTGACCCAAGGGGGAAGCATACTGCTCTCAACCTACCGTGTCACTGACTTGTTTACTAATACTAGGATTTTTATAGATATTCACCTTCGACTAGCTTGTCTGATGAGATCTGATATAGAAACTTACAAAGTTTGTAAATTAACTATACTAAAAAATTAAGCATTTTTGTTCTAATAATCTATTGATTAAATAAAAAAAGAACACTATTTTAAATTTTATTTAAAATGATTACAATAAATTAATAAATTTTTTTAAAGGCTCCTTTTAAAAAACTCTTAAGGCAAATACGTCAAGACAGGGATTTCAACAAAAAAAAAAGTTTTTAAAATTAAATTTTTATTTTGAAATGAAAATAAAAAAAAATATGGTTGAAAAACCTAATATTTTCTTGGGATTATATATGCAAGAACTATATAATCAATATATGATCTAAAATTTTCTGCTGGGTTGTGACGTCACAGAAAGTCCACACCGGGCAAGCGCTAGAATAGAACGAACGACCTTCTGGTGACGTCAAAATTGTGTCACAAGCCGACTCCTATGACACTGAGTATCATAGTGAGGTCGATAACGTGTAAAAAAACTTGGTGACTCTATTTTTTTTTTGTTATTGTTGTGAATTTGGGAGTTTTTTAGAAATAAATATTTTTTGCTGTTTTCTCCCATAAGGATTTTTAATTGCTTTTTACTACAAAAAAAAATGATATTTTAAGTTTTAAAGATATTTATAGCACGCCTAGGGTTTTTGCATTCCTGAAGGCTTTTCCCGCTTTCCCTTAGTATACCCCGAGTTAAACCCGGCAGACGAGCTATATCCATAAAAAATTTAAAAAATTTTTTAATAAATTTGTTTTTAAAAGTACGGGGAGTGCATTTTTGGGTTTGGGGGCCAATACATTAGCTTGAAAGGCCATCAATGGGGAACAAAAGGGCAAATACTGGTCAAAATTTGTTAACGCACATTTTTAATGCAGGCAACCTTTTTAATAATTCTGAGATATTAGAAAGATTTCAATTTTATTTTTTAAAAAGTGTGAGTTGTGTTTGCTGCAATTTCAGTTATTTTGTATATTTTTCTAGATACTGATACTGCACTAGTTTTTTTTAATAAATTTACTTCCTTTTTATTTATTTATTTTTTACTAATACAGATAATTAAAGCTGGAAATAAATTTGCGACATTTTCTTTTAACAAAACGGCTAATTCAATAAATATTTAACACAAATCGAGGTATCGAATAGAAATATCTGAGTTGTCTTTTTTTTATAATGAAAAAGGGTTTTTTTTTTTTTAACGTACTTTAAAAACTTTTTTAAAGGTTTTTTATCCAAAAAATTTTAAATAATTGGCACATTGTTGGGAAAATTTTAAAAAAAGGGGGAAAATTTTTTTTAAAATTTTCTCTCTACTGGCTAAAGAGAGCAATTTAAGAAATTTTAAAAAATTGGCCAAATTTTTTTAACGCCAGGAGTCTGTCATAAAATTTGAACACGTGTTCTTGTGACATCCTGTTTAGAAGGCCTACATTAGTTTTTTAAAAAATCTTGATCTCCAAGTTAAAAGTTTATTTTTAAAGTTTAACACTATTTTATTTATCGTTTTTATTACAATTTTTGTTTTAAAAAAGTACAAAAATTTTGAATTTTTTAAAATGAATACAAAGGTTTTTTACCGGGGGGAAATTTTTCAAACGTCCGGACCGAAAGAAATATTACCCCATAATACACTTCCCCTTTTCTAATATGCAGCGCCACATATATCCTCGCTGGCGCTAAATCGTTTCAAATTAAATTCGTTTGTATCTTTTAAACCTGAAATAATATGGCTAAAGTTAAGGCAATGTGAATTTAATGCGATGTTTTTAACTCTTTATAAAACTTATGCTTTAACTTTTCGCCCAATTGGAAACGCAAAAACATCAAACGTTAAGCAGTTCAAGCGCATCCTTTGTCCTCTTATAGTCCGGGAGGCCACCGCAAAAAAGCTAGCCAATAAGAGATACGCAGGCAAGGGCGTAGCCAGGATTGTATATAAGGGGGGCAGACATTTTTTTTTTATCATTTTTTTCCCAATAGTTTGACATAAGCTGTGAAGGTAGTAATTAAAAAAATATATAAAAATCAAAGGTCCGGTGTCTTTTTGCCCATTGTTTTAAAAAAATATATTAAGAAAAAAAGCACATTTTGTTTAATTTGATTTTAAAAAAAAAAAACCGAAAAAAATATTTTTTATCTTAAGTAAAAAAAATTTCCCACGTTGTCGGAAAAAAAAAAAAGATTTAAATTTTTTTAAACTTTCATTAAAAAAAATTTTCCCAAAAAAAAAAAATTAAAAAATTTTAAAATCCAAAAAAATTAAAAATTAAAAATTTTTTTTTTTTTTGGGGGCCGATTTATGATGAAAATTTAAATTCAAGGGGGAAACCCAATGACAACAAAACCCAAAAATGGGAAAAAGTTTAAAGTTGTTTTTTTTTTTTGGGAGTTTTTTTTTTTAAAAAAAATTCATTTTTGGTTTTAAAGGAAAAAAAAACCCCTTAAAAAATAACAAATTATTAGAAAAACGGCAACATTGCTTATTTTAAGGAAATCGTAAACAAAACGAGGGGATGATCTTTTTTATATTTTTTTCCCCCCTTTTTCATGTTAGTCGGTCAATTAATTTATATATTTTATTAATTAAAAAATTATTTTATTTTTTAAAAATTATAAAAATTAATTATTTTAAATATTTTTTATTATTTAAAAATAATAAAAAAATATATAAAATATTTTTTAAAAAATTTTAAATTAAAAATTTAAAAGAAAAAATAAAATAGTTTTAAAGAATGCCCCCCGGGGGAAACCAAAAAAGGGCCCCCCCCCCCAAAATTTTTAAAAATTTTTTTTATTTTTTTTAAAATTAAAATTTTTAAAAATTTTTTTAAAAATTTTTTTTTTTTAAAAAAATTTTTTTTTTTGTTTTAATTTTTTATAAAAAAAAAAATTTTTTTAATAAAAAAAATTTTTTTAAAAAAGTAAAAAATAATTAAAAAAAAATTATATTAAATTTTAAATTTTTAAAATTTTTTTTTGGTTTTTAAAAGCCTTTTTTAAAAAGGCCTTGGGGGGTTTCCCCTTAGGTTTTATGGGAAGGGCGTCGCAAGTAAGGAAGTTTTTTTCCAAATTTTAAAATTTTAAAACCAAAAAAAAAACCCCCCTTTTTTTTTTTTTTTTTTTTTTTTTTTTTAAAAGTTTAAAAAAAAGGAAAAAAACCCATTATTAAAGAGGGAATTTTGTAATATTAAGTTGCTTATACTCCAACAAGATATTCAATCTCTGCTACTTGCTACTTATGGTTCTGGTAATAATTACTCGATAATACTGTTGTCGATAATATAGTTTAGCATCAAGTTAATAATTATAATCCGATAATGTCTCTTGGGCGAGATACTGAAATATATGTGAAACCTAATCATCTTATACAAATAGGTTTCCGGTAATAACATTTGCCTAATAATAACCTTAGGGGGCTTTTGAAGAAAAAATAACATTTAGACTTAGGAAAAAATATAACTTGACTATCAAAAGCTGATCTTGTTTACCATTGTTAAATGCAATTTATTTATAATAAAAAAAACCATTTTATATAAAATAAAAGACTGGGATAAACAAAAATAACGCAAGGAAAATATTACAGACATTAGACAGAAATTGAACAAGAACATATTATTATTGGAAAAATAATTTTATATAAATAAGGCATCTCGTATAATACAGTATTGTTTAGCGAATCTTAAAAGTTTTTAAAAACACATGTTAGATTTATATTATATAAAAAAAAATTCAAATTTAAATATGAAATATTGTCATTTTAGTTATAGTTAGGACCGTTGCTATTTTTAGTTTATTATACTAATATTACCAAAAATATTGACAATTTTAAACATTTAAACTACATTAAATTAAAAACCAAAGTAAAATTGGACAAACATTTTAAGTTTTAAACATTGGCGCGTTGCAATTTACTGTTCTTTTAAAAAAATAACTGCATATTTTAGTGGCTAAAACAATTAATTTTTAAGGTCAAAGCTAGAGAGAATTAACTGCAAAAATTTTTCGATACAACTTAATTAAAAAAAAATCATGTTTTGAGGAAAAGTAGAATATATAAACTTATAAATAAAAAAAGCAATTTAAATGATGATAGAACTATTGATCCGTTACCCAAACAGCCTAATTTACCTGCGAACGGCCCGGATTTCAATCGAATTTCTTCAACAGCTGACTGTTTAACTTAACCTGACTTTATACCAAGTTTGTTCAGTAAGTTCTAATAACTCTTCCATATCCTTATCGCTAGAAGACAAGTGGTCGGACATGATCGATAGAAGAAAATATCTTTCTAAAAATAATTTAGCAGATAAATAAATAACTGTTAAAAAAATAAATGAACTTACTATTTCTATCCATTTATAAACAACTATATTACTGCTTTATACTTTACAATCAAGATAAACTAAACTAAGAATAAAAGGGAAAAATTTAAAAAATTTAAAAGGAAAAAAAACGGGGTTAAACGAGAATGTTAATATTGCGCATGAACAGCAGAACCGAACTTTTAATCCCATAAAAAAAATTTGGGGACTAAAAGAACCGATTCTGAATCAGAAAAAAACCAACCCCAAAATTATCCGCGAACCTAAATTTTAAAAAAATTCAGAATTGTGTTACCGCGAACAACCATTTTTTATATTGCGCATGCGAATAGTCCCTGAACCTGTTCGGAATTGGACCCGCAAACAAAGCTATTAGTTAAATAAGAATATCGGCTGGTAGGGCTGACACGATTGCAAAACTATTTTATTAAAAACCCCCAAAATCTTTAAATTTTTTAAAAAGGTTTTTTTTAAATTTTTTTTACGGAAAAACTATTTTCCTAAAATTTTAAAATATTGGCGTTTGCATAAGTCGTGATTCATGAAATGTAATATTATGTCGCAGAGAGAAGTGAAAAATCGGTTTCAAAGCAAACTGTGAGATTTCATTTAAATATTCTGGCAAAAGCTTTTTGACATTTACTTAACAACATATTTTACTTTTCTGTTCGTCACGCTTGTAACGCAATTATTATAGAAAAGTATGTTTCAAATTTCATTTCGTTACAATATGTGATGCAGGAAATTAATATAACATTTTGCGTAGAATCTAGTAAATTAATAGGATGTAAACTTCACTTTGAAGTAGTTTGAGGTTGACAGCTATTTCCGGTATAAGATAAAATACCTACCAGAATTTTTACAGTATTTCCAACTTTATTTTAATATATTTTATGTCAGAAAATATAGTCCAGTAACTAAAGACCTGAAAGTACCCAAAGCTGTAAATAAATCTGTACTGTTTTTATTTGTGGCGCAATTGTCAAAACTTCGCTGATGCTTTTGAGCGAGAAAAAGTTTATCACGATTCCGACGTGGAAACCCGCTGAAAATGGTCCCCCAATGTCCCAAAAATGAGTTTTCCGAGAATATCTGCCAAAATATGCAAATTAGAGAATTTTTGTTTTTACAAAAAATGAAGATACCTGAAATCAAAAAATAGCCCCAATTTTTTTGAACACCAATATTTTTCGCAAAAACGGCCGTCGAAAATCCATAACATTTCACACTGGATATATGTGGCTAAAAGGCTAAAAATGCTGATGTGCAAAACAATTTTTTATTAAAACGCAGGAAAGATAGTGGAGGAAACTTTTTGGGATCATTGAACACTTGCTAAGGTCTCATTATAAAAAAGAAATGTTAATAAAAACTTTTTTAAAAAAAAATTCAATAAATTAATAAATACCCCAAAATATTTAAAAAAAATGCCCGTTTTTTTAATATTCTAGAAAAATAGAATGGACCCAAACTTTATGCAATGATAGGGGGGTTTTTCCATTTCAATAAACTTTAAAAATTAAAAAAATTTGATTATTGCCCGAGTAAGAAACAAACTGGTCCGTTATTGAACCTAAAAACGGATTTGAAAATAATAGGGGGGCTTTTTGTTTTTTAAAATTGATTTTTTTTGGGTTTTTTTTTTAAAAAAAATTTCCAATTTGCATATTTTGACAGAATTAGCGGGAAACCCATTTTTTGGGCCTTGAGGGGCATTTTTTGCCCTTTTCCCCCCCTTTTTTTTAAATTTTTTTAAAAAATCCCCCCAAAACCAAAAATTCGCCAAAGGGAAAACTGTACAAATTTATTTACAGCTTTGTCCCTTCATTTATTAGACTAATAAGCAACAATGATTTAAATGAACTAGATATGCCATTACAAAGTAGGGTTTCTAGGTAACAAATAAAGTCATTAAAATGAATGGCTTGTATGGCATGTTTAAAACAATGTGTTTATTTACTAAACAGAAATAGTATACTATATACTTAGGGATTAAAGTGACTTATTTAAGCCTTTGAATGTTTATCACTCCCGGGCAGAGCCCTCGGGTAAAAACTATACCAGGGATTAGGACACCTAAGTCTCATGGTAAATACATATTTTTTTTACTTTAGAAATAGTATTAAAAAAGTTTAAAAATATATAGGTTCGTATACAGACAGGTCCAGTGTAGTAGAAACATAGGCAGGAAACTGATGACTTTACTACTGTCCGCTTCGATCGATAAAAACCCAATTTGAAAATAATTGGCTTTCGGCGGGTGTGTTGTATGGTTTAAGGTGCGTTTGAAAATTACAAAAAATAAATTTATGCGGTCTAATCTGTTAGAAAACAGTTGATACCTAAAAAACCGTTATTTATAAAAGGGAATTAAAAACCAACAGTTTTTATTTATCGGGTTCAAATTGCCGGCAAAATAAAAGTAATTTCTCTAAACCCAAAACTCATTTCTAAAATTAAAATAGAACGAAATGAAAAATATAATAAATATTCAAAAAAAACCTCCTTCTTGCGCAAGGCAATATCCCAAACGATAAAAAAACCTCGTCTAACGTTTTTAGCATATTAGGGCTGATGGTTTTGAAAAGCTTCTTCGATTTTTATTCGAAGTTTTTCAAATTATTACCCTATCATGACCAAAAAATTTTATTTTTTAAATAACCCCACAAAAAGAAATCATTAGGAGAAGGTCTGGTGATCTCGCGGGCCACAAAATGGTTCCACGTCCACTAATCAAATGGTTAGAAAACGTATTGTTCAAATATTCTTGAACAATACGTCCAGGAGGGGGAACAACCATCTTGCTAAAACCAGATTGTTGTAACAGATCCAAATAAATTGCTGCAGTTAAATTGTTCAAAAAAAATGGCCCAATAAGGTGTTCTCCACCTACCACCCCCCAAACATTCAATTTTTGAGGATACTGGGTTCGAACCTCAAAATACCTGTGTGGGTTTTTTTCACGAGACCAATATCGAACTTGAATTGGATTAGTCGATTTATCGGTGAAAACAATCGTTTCAAGAAAGTTTTCATCTGTATTTCCCCTTTTCCATTATTAATTGGGAAAACTCCATACGTCGAAATTGTCTTCGGGAAAAATTTCATGTGTTTTCGGGCCTTCTAGGATCGAAAAACCTTTTCCCTTGGGGGCTTGTTCAAGTAACACAAATTAATGCCTTCATTTACGAGTTTTTTTTTTTTTAAAAATGTTTTTGGGGAGACCACACCCGTGGGTCCAAAATTTTAAATTTTAAAATTTTTTTCCCGACATGGTTAGGTCTGTTTTCAAATGCTTCGGGAAAAGATTCATAAATTTTGAAGTTTTTTCCTTGGAAATACCATTTTCAATTTGAACCTTTTTACGAAGTTCTAAACGTCCATTATTATTTATTTTTAGTGAAAAACAAGTTTCCAAGAGAACTTACCACGTATTTGCAATGGCTGCGGCTGCAAATAATGTTTAAATTCAAAATTAAATCTTCAAAAACATTCCACATTTATCGCCCCGTTTTTGCGAGTTTTGTTTCGCCAGCTCGAGTCAGGCGAATGTAAGTCAATTCGCCTAAGTCTTTCCTATGTTTCTACTACAGTGGACCTGTCTGTATATTTAAAAAAACCATACTGGGTGGGGATTTTAAATGAAAGGCTGCTAATACCCTGTTCGGGGAATAATATTTGTCTTATATCCAAAAATATATCCTCGGAGATTTTTTTGGGGCTTGATTTTATTACGTATAAAAAAATTGAGACCCCTAAGAGGAGACCCAACTCCAACCAACTTTTTTTTGAAATTAGGAGACACCACTTCTGATACCTTTTTAAATAGCTAATTGAAAAAAAAAAGTTCATATATTTTTTGACATGCTTTTAAAGTGGGTCAGAAATTTTATAGAAATTAACATTTACAATAACAATAACTTTAAAATTGTAATATCATCATTTTTGGGTAACAGTTATTGTTGAAACGGGCCCTATTTACCTGTTCCCAACCGCTGTGTTCACACATCGTCGTTGTGGTTGGGCCCAGTAGGATCTTTTGGAACATGCGCTAGATTTGGATCGGCAACTCTTGTTGCCACCGTATGGAACGGGATCCGAAGCTAAGATAAACACAAGGCTTTAACTCAAGGTGTTAGCATCCGTGCTAATGAGTGCATATATCCGCCTTAAACAGGTGTCCCAACGGTGCCTCTGAGATACAGGGCGACCTCTCAGAGTATCTAGCCCTTAACGGGGCCCGGTGGACTATTACTTCCCTAGCTCCAAAATGAAAGCGGGCAGAACGCTTTTATAGGAAAAAGTAAAAAAGGTGCCCTGACCGAAAGGATAAATCCGTTTGAGAGGTGCCACTCAAGGTCACAAACAGACAAAGGTGCGCCGACCGAAAGGGTGAATCGGTTTCGTAAGGTGCACCTGAGGTCACCGGCGCCTGTTTCACGGGGAAGGGCTAATCCATCCCGAACAAACAGGTGCTTAGGGGAAGGGGTTCCCCGAATCCCAAAAAGAAGGCGGACAGAACCGCCTTTTTTTGAAAAAAAAAGGGGTTTCCCCGGCTTTAAACAGAAAGCGGATAGGACCGTTTTCATAGGACAAGGCCGAGAGGCGGCCTCAGAAAGAACATCTGGTTTCCCGTAACAAGGCCTGGTAGCTACCCACGTCACTAGACCGGGAGAGGAGGGCATGATGAATCTAATGTCTGCTTGTCGTACTTTTTCAGGAGACGGAGACAAGGAAATTTAAAATTAAACCCTTGTTTTAAAATTTTAAAAGATTAAGAAACTTTTCGAATTAAGAAAAGGATTTATTTTTTAAAAAATTTTTCCGATTTTCCATCTGGGAAAGAAAATAATTTAAAAAATTGGGTCATTTAAACATATTATCAAAAAGATCCTAAAAATATAGACCAATAATAATTTTATCATGTTACCTATATGAAAACCCCTACACTACGGGCAATATTCGTGATAAATTATATAAAACGCCCTATATATATCACAAAATCTGCTTAAATAAAACTATTTAAAATACAGCCAGTGCAAGATTTATTGAAGGATGACTTTGATAGAAGGGTAGAATTTTGCGAAGTTATGATGTTCGCATTGAACGATGGACAAATTGATTTAGAATGGATACTTTTTATTTATAAAGCAACATTTACTTTAGAAGGTCAATTAAGTTTTAACATTATATAAAAAATATTTATTTTTAAAAAGGAAATAATATTTGTTCTAGACAATCGCTGGGCAAAATCTGAACTTCCAAACCTCTTATTAATTATTTTTTATTTTGGGTAAATCAAAATTGCTGATATTATGCCGACGAAAATCCTCATTGAATTGTTGAATGCCACTTTCAAAAACAAGAGAAAGTGAATGTTTTTCTTTGAAGACAATTTAAATGGAGACCGATATTTGATATTTTTAATACCAGAAGTCCAAACATGAAGAACAGTACTTCACATTTTTAATACCAGACCTCCAAACAATACTTTTTAATAATGACAATCTGGAACAAAGAATATTTTTTCAGAAGGATAGAGCGCCTACCCAATTTGCAAGAAATGTAGGAGAATTCTTAAATGCTGCCTTTCCAAACAGGTGGCCGCCCAGATCCCCGGATATTACATCCTTATATTTTTATTTATGGGGCTATTTATAAGCAAGGTTCTATATCACCAGACCTAAGAATATGAAACAGTTAAAGACAAGGATTCGGGCAGAGATACGTTTAATCACACCGGAAGTTTTCAGAGTTCTACTACCTTATGGGTCGGTCATTGGGACACATTTTCAACAGTTCTTACGCTAAATAGGTGACCTTATAATTTTAATGTTATTGTTAATGTAATTGTTTATTAAAAAGGGAAAATTTAGATTTTATTAAATTTAAAACACATGGTTTTACAGATGTTAAAGAAAATATTACGGACAAATTTCTTTTTTATTAAGCAAATAATTTTTGTTCTAGACAATCGCTGGGCAAAATCTGAACTTCCAAACCTCTTATTTATTAATTTTTATTTTGGGTTAATCAAAATTGCTGATATTATGCCGACGAAAATTCTTATTGGATTGTTGAATGCCACTTTCAAAGACAAGAGAAAGTGAATGTTTTTCTTTGAAGACAATTTAAATGGAGATCAGTATTTGATATTTTTAATTCCAGAAGTCCAAACATGGATAACAGTACTTCACATTTTTAATACCAGACCTCCAAACAATATTTTTTAATTATGACAATCTGGAACAAAGAATATTTTTTCAGAAGGATAGAGCGCCTACCCAATTTGCAAGAAATGTAGGAGAATTCTTAAATGCTGCCTTTCCAAACAGGTGGCCGCCCAGATCCCCTGATATTACATCCTTATATTTTTATTTATGGGGCTATTTATAAGCAAGGTTCTATGTCACCAGACCTAGAAATGTAAAACAGTTAAAGACAAGGATTCGGGCAGAGATACGTTTAATCACACTGGAAGTTTTCAAAAGAGTAAGACTTCTACTACCTTATGGGTCGGTTATTGGGACACATTTTCAACAGTTCTTACGCTAAATAGGTGACGTTATAATTTTAATGTTATTGTTAATGTAATTGTTTATTAAGAAGGTAAAATTTAGATTTTATTAAATTTAAGACACATGGTTGTACAAATGTTAAAAAAAATGCGGACAAATTCCTTTTTTAATAAGCTCGTAAAAAAGGTGCCACAAGTGGGGTCTTCTAATTTGAAAAAAAAGTTGGTTCTTCACTTTATAGCCCCATTTTTTTTACAAGACAATATTTAAGCCGATTTAAATTCTTTGGGAATGTGTTTTTGGATATGGGGAAAATCCTATTCGCATTAAAAAGTCCCAACCTGTATGTTTCAGTTTTATGCATTTACTGGTTAAATATTTTATTAGTCTTTTTTAAAACACATTTAGTTATAATACAAATAAACAAGTTTTCAGTGCCATTTGTTTGTTTTAGTTTCCTGGGATTAAATAAACGATTTAAGTCACTTGTTAAATATTATTTCTAATTAAGACTATGTATTATGTATATCTTTTGTGTGTGCATGAAAAATGATTAAAGCTTTGAGCCCTTCAAAAAAACCATTTAAGACAGTAAGCCAGGAAAAAGCGACATAAGACTCTCCCCAGTCTCGTCATTCGAGCTTTTACCATCAACATGGAATCGATATGGAGGGCAGCAGGCACGACGCCAAAATGCGGGTGTCGCCGACGTCCTGGCGCCGACGATCCCTCTGTGGCACCGCGACGATGGGAGCCGCGCCGCGCCGGTCTGGGGCATTCTAATGTAAAAGTAAGTTTTACTTTAAGATTTCACAAAAAATAAAGGCATTTCTATTTGTGATGGGTGAACTATAATTACTCAAAATTCAAAATTACGAACATCAAAAAAAAAAAGATTACAGTAAATTACGCATTTTTTTGGTGAATAAACTTTTTATTGAAACCATTTCACTATATGTTTTTATAATATAATTTATACCTAATGAGCTCACGTAGTTCTTGATATATTCTATATTATCTGTGGTGGATCTTATTTTTTACAAAATATTCTTTGGGCTTCTTGCCTGACATGCAAGAAAGGACTACTTTAGTTTAGGTCCCAGGATATATAGGGTAATTTAAATTTGACTCTCACCATTAGGATCTCGGAAACTATGGGAGATACGAAGATGGTTAATTCGGGCAAAAGTTGCGTATTAATGTGACTAACAGTATGCCTTTAAAAACCCTTTAAAATTTCAGTATTTCCGGAGATATCCGAAAAAACGAAAATTTTAAAAAATCGGTTTTATTTAGTCCTGGCTTTATTTTAAAACCGACCCAAAAATAATTTCCACATTAACGTTGCTATTTTTTTGCGTTATTTAATAGTGCTTTCAGATTTCACAACAGACGTTTCGTCACTTGGGCACCACCATTAATTTTTTTTCTTAAGGGCTCCATTTTTAATTTCTACGTAAGCTAAGGTACTTTATATTTTTATTTTAACAAAGTACAACATGTTATACTTTGAAAGCTGATAACCTCATTTATTTTCAAAAATTAAATAGCTCCTTAGTTGGCCTTGATTCTGGCGATTATTTTATTTATTTATTTTATTTATTTATTTTAAAGAAAATGACACAACATTATTTTACTTGAAATGGGTTATTTAAGTAAAGAAAAGCGAAATATAATATTAAAACTTTATTATAATATTGATGAAAACAGTACAGAAAAGAGGCACATGGAGGATACATATTTGAAAGAATATAGCGCTTTTTACAAGCCAAGAATAAAATTTCTCGTTAAAGGTATTAGTCCGCAGCTTAAAAGAACATTGCTGTGTAAACATACTAAAAAGCATAAGTGATTCTAAAGTAAAATTAACAATTGAAAATAAAAACTTCCCCCCTCAAAGAATTATGTAGTTGGTCGGTCTACCGCACGAATGTGTCTTTTACACGAAATATTTCAACTTGAAGCTATGTGCACAAACAAAGTACACAAAATAAGTTGACCCTAAAACAGAAACTCAAAAAGACCTGCAAAATACCTAGTGCGCGCTAAGGATGGTATAAATGTCGTCTTGGAGTCGTGAAGTTTTACGACAAATCGTTTTAATATCAGTCCAATTTTGTTACTTTGGGGTATTGAAAAAGTAGAAGAAAGCAGTGAAAATGATAAATGAATTATTTTAAATAAGCAGAAATTATGATTTTCTACTTTTAACAAATTACCACAAAATTCCAGAAGACGAAATTAATACCAACCTATCCGGACACCGGATACCTCGAAGGCTATGATCCAGTACCGGGTACTGGAATACGAAGATTACACCATTCTTAGTTCGATCGGGTACTCCGCAAGCCCCCCACCGCCCACAAAAACCCCCGAGAATCAAAATTGGGCTGATATTAGTAGGATTTGTCATAAAACTCCAGAAGACGACGTTTACACCATTCTTAGCGCGCACCAGGTACTCCGCAGACTCTTATCAATATCAGATTCGTGTTTAACGATCACAAAAACTCCTTGAATAACAAAATTGGGCTGATATTGGTAGGATTTGTCGTAAAACTCCAGAAGACGACGTTTACAACATCCTTAGCGCGCACTAGGTACTCCACAGGCCCTTGTTAATATCATATTCGTGTTTAGCGACCTCGATAACCCCCAAGTAACAAAATCGGGCTGATATTAAAAGGCTTTGTCGTAAAACTACAGAAGACGACGTTTACATCGTTCTTAGCGCGCTCCAGGTCTCCGCAGGCCCTCGCCAATGTCATATTCGTGTTCAGCAACAACAAAAACCTCTTGAGTAAAGAAATTGGGCTGATATTAGGAGGATTTGTCGTAAAACTCCAGAAGACGACGTTTGCACCATTCTTAGCGCTCACCAGGTATTTCGCAGGTCCTTGTCAATGTCATATTCGTGTTCAGCGACTTCGAAAACCCCCGAGTAACAAAATTGGGCTGATATTAAGAGAAATTGTTGTAAAACTCCAGAAGACGATTTTTACGCCATCCTTGGCGCGCACCAGGTATTTCGGTGGTCCTTGATAATATCATATTCGTGTTCAGCGACCTCGAAAACCTCCGAGTAACAAAATCGGGCCTATTTCCATCATTATATACCTAGTTATAATTTTTTTATAATTGCAAACTTTTAAATGCATTTCGAAAATACCATTTTTTTATTGTACAAAGGCAGTTTTTTATTTCCCATTAATTAAATTTGTTCACAAAGTTTGTAGACGTTCATACAAATCGACTGCAAAAAACCTCATTTAAATCCATCTTACTGCACAAAAAATCCCTCGGGCATTTCTTCGTTTCCTCGACTAATACTATTGTAAGTGAAAACAATTATTGTAAAAACTTGTTGAGTGAAAATGATATAAAAAGTTGGATTACACACTTCGAAAAGTTAATCTCAACTAGTTGGGTATTAAAAATGCACAAAAATAATACTCCTTCTTCGATAATAGTAATCCATTTTTTGAAAATGTCAAAATGTAGGATTAATTTTAAAATTAAAATATATAGAAAGCAAAAAATGGTATGCAAAGATAAAATAAATAAAAGAAAAAAAAAAAAAACACAGCAAATAATAAAATTAATAAAAGTAATTAAAAATATTAAATGAATCATGAAACATAAAATTTAAGATACGCAAGTTTTTCTATTTTTTTTCATCAATCAAAATAATTTTTTTATTTAGGTTTCATTCCTAATTTAGAAATTTCATGAACATGTTTGAACTTAATACATTCAAAATTGTATATTTAAAATCAGAATTACATGATTTTTTTTCAACTTATCATTTTAAGTTTTTATCATAAAAGAAGGTAAAAGTTATAAATTAGAACTTTATTGACAATATATTGAAACTAGAAACTGGTTATAATATTATTTTTTTTATTTCAAAATTTCAGAGAATGACCCGCTTGTTTGTTGGCAAAACTTGAATGGAAGCCTCGATTTGCTACTTTCGGACATTAGATTTTGGGGTGATTGACTTAAAGGAGTCAGCAAGACTGGGGGTTATATAATTTGTATCTGTAGTGCCCTAGTTTTTTCCCTTCACGGGATAAATTTAGTGTCCCGAAAATATAAATCAGGAATGTTCCATGTATGTTCGACGTTTATTAAAGTTTAATAACTTGTTATAAATGTTTAAAAAACTGAAAAAATAAAAATATATAAAGAGTATTTTTTTAGGATACAAATTTTAGTTATTTTACAGTTTATCTAAGAATATTATAAATTTATTTAACAAAAAATCCAATCATTTAATCTGTGCAAACAAAGCTAAATAAAACTGTCTAACCTAAGCAAAACTCTTACAGATGTGCATTTTATAATAAGTGTATTAAAATAGGAAATTATTATATCTTCATGCATATAAAAATAGGTTATTGTTATCATAAACATGTCCTGGAAATTCTTCCCAAAGGAGTCTGTAGTCTTTTTAAATGGGAATCTCAAAGATGGATGCTTTAGCAAACCATCTCTGAATATCAGAAATGTTTGGAAACCACTTCTAACCACTTGTTATCTTACCTTTAGATCCAGATAATTCCACGCGTTGTACGCAGGGTCGCATCCATCACTTTCATGTCTCAGCTCACTTAGTTTTAGTATAAATACCCGCATATGTCATGTTACTTATTTATTATTTACCTGAAGAAGGCTGGAGATACTTACTATTTGAAACGTAATGTTCTTTTACATAATTTAAGACAATGACAGTCTAAGAAACATCTTTTATTTAATCTACATCACTGTCTATCACCTATAAGCAAACATATGTTTTTCTCTGTTTAAGAAAAAATATATAATTTTCTAAATGCCTTAAAGTTAAAATACCGCAACTGATGTTTTTTTATCATAATTTATGGGCGCCATATTGGATTTTTACGTAGGTTAATAGTGATTCTTACGATTAGTCCGATTTCAACAATGAATAAATATAGAGAAAAAAGATAGGTTAAAACTGTACTAAAATTTGACAGAAACTGTACGAAAACAAATGTATTTAGAAATATGTATATTTGGAAAGACAACAACCACATAGGCGAAATACCTTCACATTTTAAGAACCAGTTTTTTCGCATAGATAATGAGGTAATTTTGAACCCGTTAGCTGGCTGCAAAGATCTTCTGACCTTACAATTTTGAACTGATTTTTGTGGGGCACTCTCAAATAGAAAGTATATGAGGACATTGGAAAAAAGATCCCTATAAACATTGAATAATGGAAAATCAATGGCCCAATATACTTTTTCATTTAATTATTCAACTGCCCATTGACACAAAATATGTTGGTGCCAACATCGGTTCTTATTGCGTTTGGCACACCGGCCCAACGACACTTATCAGTCAGTTTGCCAATACTTCTACATATTGGCCCTATATGATATATTTATGAAGGCCCAGTGTTGAAAAACCATTGGAGTGTTAACGATAATAATATATTACCGATGTTTCATTTAGGGCCACTGTTGGAAAATCATTGGGATATTAGCTAAATAGTAACTAATATTTACCATGTTTCATTTAGGCTTACTGTTGGAACATCACTGGAAAACCAAATGAAATAAAAATGTAAAAATTTCGATTTTTATTAAAAAAAATAAAATATGAATACATAAAAAACTATAATATATTGCCTTGAGCACAACAAGACAAAGGAGGCACTTAAAAAATGTGGTTTGCAGATGAATTTAAAATGTCATAAGATAGTCTAACTACAAAAATCGGAAACAAAGTCATAATTAACATAACAGCCAATAATAATACGAAATATAATAATAACAAAGCTTCTAAAAACTATAAAATATCACCATAATATGCTTTTCATTTGCAAAAACACAAAAACTGCCGAAAAACGGTACAAACTTTCCGATCACGTCATCCCTAATCATTCACAAAAATTACCAAGCTTCTGAAAAAGTTAGGTTATGATGGCACGCTTCACGATATAACACGATCTAACGTATGCTGAGTAACGAATATATGCAGTGGGCCAATGCTTAATTAATAACGTTGGATTTGTAACTCAGTTAAATTAATAGGCCACTGTGGATTTATCATTATGTCTTTTTTCTGTCGAACCCTTAACTGAGGATTAATATCGGGCCAACGAATGGTGATAGATACAGCCAATTAAAAGACGCTGACATTAGTGGGCCATCACAGTACCTTTAGAAAATCGACAAACGCTGTTTATAGGGATGCTACTGTAAAAAGAAGACCTTTAAAATTTATCACGGCACAATTTACCTACTCAAAAGGAAGATATTTCTAAGGTTATTAATATTTCAATTAGACCCATGTAGTAGATATTTTTTGTATATATTATTCTTGGCATTATCTGATTAGGATTTTTACTCTTAAATTGTTATTTTGAATTCAAAAATACTTACATTTTTAAGTATGTTCACAAAACAAAGTTCCATTTAGCTGTGCACTTATTCCTTTAACAAGCAATTTTATTCATGACTAGTAAAAAGGGCCATATTTATTTCAAATTTTGTATTTATTCTAGTTTTAATATTATATCTCTCTTTTCTTTATTTATATTACTCAGTTCTACTAAAAATTTTACTAACATTTTCTTTTTACAAAAAGAAAAACAAATAAAAATCGCCAGAATTAAGGCCAACCAAGAAGATATATATTTTAAATATAAATAAGGTTATTAGCTTTTAAAGTATAACAAAATATACATTGTTAAATCAGAATAAAAAGTACTGGCAATGTAAAAGTGCAATCTATTTTAAAATTCGTTTTAAAATGGTGTCAAAAAAATAAGAACGATTTTCATTCGGTTTGTCTCGTATATTTCCGGACATTTTTGAAATTTTAAAACTTTTTGAACGGCATATTGTTGGTCCCATGAATGCGCAATTCGGTTTCAATTTAACCATCTTCGTATCTCTTATAGCTTCCGAGATACTAATGGTAGGGTCGAATTTAAATTACCTTGGATAACCGTAACTCTTAACTGTAAACTTAAAGCACACATAGCGCTACTATACTAACAATATTTAATTACTTTTAAAATATAAAAATAATATTAATTTGAAGTAACATAGCCTTTTTGAGGCTGCGCTGCTCCGGTAGTAAATCAAGACGGCTCCCAGGGAGAAAGAAGAAGAAGAACATAGCCTTTCCATGTCTTTTGTAAATTTATTTTAACTTTTTATAAGGAACTAATATTCCTGCCACTAGTATTAATATCTAAAGATGAATAGATTATTTATAAAGACATTTCTACAAAATAACAGACTAGTTAATAAAATCGCTTTTAAAATTTATACATTAATAATGTTTCCTTAACCATTATAATGACTAGAAATGTCCATTTATACTTAAATATTTATTTTATTGATTATATTTAGAAACACAGTAAAAAAGCTAAGGCAGTTTATTTAAATAAATTATTATTAACCTAAATTAAAGTAATTTTTACATCCAACATTTCTATAATCTAAACAAATATTTTCTAAGTTCTTAACAATATTTATGCTTAATAATTCTTTATTTTAAATATTGACTTGTTTGTCCTACATACATACCATCGCAGTTTTTACACGGTATTTCATATACTACGTAAGTTTTTCGATTGTTTGGTATTTTTCATTTTAATTTGATAAAATTAGAATCTAAAAGATTATGTTTTTTTAACTAACAATTGTCATGTTTTTTAAATGCATTTTGATTTTTTTCTTATAGATGTAAAATTTATTTATATTTTTTAAATATGCTATATATATATATATATATATATATATATATATATATATATATATATATATATATATATATATATATATATATATATATATATATATATATATATATATATATATATATATATATATATATATATATATATTTATATTTGTGTGTGTGTATTTTAAAATCGTGATAAGTAGCTATTCAGAATAATCAAAACATTTTTTATTGATATATAGTAATAAAATTATACTTAGTAGTTAACATCACGAAACAAAAAATATGTATATATTTACCTAAATTAATAACTGACTATTCTATTGATTACTTCTAGGAACAAATAAAAGAAAATCTTTTACCACCTTTATAATAAAACGGAACTTTTTGCTTTTCTGGGTCACACTAAAAATAGAACGCGTTTAGTATTAAAATCGATGAAACTCTGGGCCTAACAATAATTCTCTAGGATGGGTCGTTTATTACGTTGGAAAAACAATTACCTTTGTTTAAATGTACCACATATGCAGCATTTTTCAAATACCAAATGACAAATGCTCGTCATTTTGTGAATAGACCATAGAATAATTCCATTGTATAAAATGGGTTGAAATGAAAATACACAGTAACAGCAAACAAGAAGTACAAATTTGAAGTTATTACTGGTCACATTCATATTTATAACTAACTAAATGCGACACTTCGTTATTAACAGTAAGAATAGTTACAAATATAAAATACTATCTACATTCAAATGACTATAAGTACAGGGTGTAGGGATTTCATATAGTATAGATATTGTCGCCGGTGCTCTGATTCAACGCAATCTATAATAGAATAGCCTGCGCTCGAGAATTATGACGTCACGCTACTTGGATATTACGAAGTAAGCGCGCGAATTATAAATGTGTTGGATGGTATATAGAAAAATACAATTTATTGCTCAAAACATATAATTTTTGCTTGTAATTAAAAAATAATATAGATTACAAATATTAAAAATGAATGATAATAATAATAATATTAATAATAATATACTTTATTTTCAGAGGTTTATGCATTAAGTACAAAAAAGAAACGTGAAATGAAATGATGTCAGAAAAAATGGCTTAATGTATACCGGTATTGACTGGAATATTAAACATTTAAAAAAATAATACTATACAATTAAAATACTACAATAATAGTACTAAAGAAATTACGAAAAATACAAATTTAGACATATTTATAATCTACAAATAATGATTAATTAGGCACCATTAAGTTAGTAACTGCGTGAAAATGTAAAAACTAATTTTATACGAAGGATTAATAAAAAACCCATGTTAATTTTACTTAACTTTATTTCAACATTTTGAGTAACAAGTAACACTTAAAAAAATTACTGAAAATATTTATTTATGAAAACAAATTAATTGCTTGTTACTTTATACCCAGTGCATATTACATTTTCCAGTTAATTTATCCAAAGAGACTAAATACATATTCGATAAAAATAATAGACGCTCGATAAATCTAATTAATGCCAGATATTAAATTTACATGCTTCCTAAAATAATAAAATTTGATAAAAATAATAGAAACTTGATAGCGTTTTGCGTTTGGGGCACTTTTCTTATTCTTTGGGATCCTGTGGAAAACCAAAACAGGATACTTTAGGCTGCCCAGGATAATTTCCCTTGCCAAAAGGGACACAACAAAGGTAAGGCATTGTACCAAATTGATTACAACACTACGACACTAAAATTTTATTGGTGAATTGTAAGAAACACTAGAGTCACAATAAAAAACTTATTCCTAGGTTATGTCACTACCAAAACAGGTAGTTATTCTGAGATTTGTATCAGTTACACGGATTTAGATACACTAATTATCTTTTTGACAGTAATTCTTTATATTTAAAACACAAAAATAATAAAATAATACTCCTACATTACAATAAAGCCAATAACCAAAACTAACTGACAAAATTTGATTATATCCAAGTATGAACAGCTGATCGACTAAATAAAAGTATGCGCGCAGGCTATTCTATTATAGATGGCAGTGTGATTCCTGTTATTAGGACTGACTTTTATATGAGGCAAATATCATAATTTTGCGAATTGTTACGCAATTTAACATATTTTCCAATCATTTGTAACAATAGTGAAGTCATATGTAAATGTAAATTAGCTTATCCTAATTTAGGGTTGAAACCGAATTCGTTACGGATATTATCATTAAACGCTGAACGCTGTTCACTTTGTTGCATGCATTCGATAATAGCAGAAATGAAATAATGCAATATGCAATTACAGTATTGTCATTGATAAACGTTGTGGGCTAATTATGGGGCATACAGATTTACGAAAATTTAAAAATTTAATGAACAAGAAATTACCATTTAAAAAATTCTTTACGTTCTTTAAAGTCAGCAATAAAATAAGTTTCTAATATGTTACCATTAGTTAGCAGCATTGAGTGAAAAAACGTACAAATAATAATTACAAATATTACCGTCTCAAGGTGTGTTCAAATCTAGTGATGAAAAAAATGGTGCATCTCTTAAAATGGACCGAACGGTGCTTTCGCAAAAATCACGTACCAAAGTTACGTTCCTCGGAACAAGTTGTGTTTGTATTTTCAGCGCTCTTCAAACTAAAACGATTCATCTTGGTAACGGGTGGTAAAAAATAACGACGGTTTATGGGAGGAGCGTTTGCAACAGCAAGTATTCGTTTCAAGTCGTGGTGTGTCAACGTTATCACAATCGTTTTTTAGTAATCCACTGAAACAATTAATTTCACAATAACTACCCTACACATTTAGTATTGTTGTAATAAGTTTTTTGATTTTTTAAAGATTTTTTAAGGTTGTCTGCAAGTTCATAAGTCAATTGATTTTATTTACTTTCATAAGGCACTTCTCTACCTGCAGGTCTAGGACTCAAAAAATTGTAATAAATAACCAGAACTAACCACAACAATATACAAGGTAATTCAAAAAACATATGCCATCTCTTAATGGGATAAACACAAAAACACATTTTTAAGATACAATGTAACAAAATTCCGAATAGAATTTTTTCTTTTATTTTCAAAGGGGTTTTTAATTTGAATTAAACTTGGTACGGTTAGAAAAGTAACCAAAATATCCCTTTCTTAATAGAGTTTTATTTCTAATATGAACTTTGGCGTAGCTTTGGGCAATTTTATTTACGGCTTTTCAAATATATTTTAATTTTACTTAAAATTAAAGACAATAGTAATTCTAACCATTGTTTTTTAAATGTTTACTTCTTGCTTGATACACATTTAATTTCCGTTTTCATTGATTAAAAATATTAATTTTAAATCTTACCTCTTCCGTACTAAGCAAGTTTAAAATGAGAATATTTCAAAAGCCGTCAAGTTTATCGAAATAATTTAAGATTAGCTTTTTTTATGTAAAGCTAAGCAGAAAATAGGTATAATGTACCAAATAAGCAATAATAATTTACCAAAAATGGACAAAATAATGGTAAAAAAATGAGTAAAAATGCCGGCAGCTACGCCTTTATACTTATAAATTTTATTATCAAAACCGAAATACCCCTTTTTCGGTTAAAGTCCTAATTGTAAAAGTTTAATTTAAATTAAAAAACCCGATTTGAGTAAAGGAAAAATACCAATTCTAAAAATTGCTTTTAAACTGTTGCAGAAACACTACTTGCAACCTGGAAGCTATTTTTCAATAGCCCAAAGTCAGTTAACTTTTCTTGTAATTCTTAATCAAATATCAAAAACCTTAAAATTAAACAGAAAATCTCCTAAATAAACGTGACAACAGCACTTTATCAAATTCCACACATCGAAACAAACATTCAATTTTAGAAACTCTTCCAATCTAAAATTAAGAAACAAAAGGAAACCTACCGTCGCTAGGCAACGCTAACATATCGACATGTTTCTGTGAACTGGTAATGCGTGGCAGGTGGTCCGCAAGAAGACGAGTTGCATCGAGGGCGGTTTATGGCCGGTTTTAAGAGTAAGACTCTGTGTAATAGCAGTCACCAGCATTTCGGAAAATTTATGTTTTAAAGTAAGACTTTGCAATTGCTAAAACATGTCTAAATTCCTTGGTTTCTGGGATTACCGAAATATTCTATTAATAAAACTTGTTTTGCTAAAACATGGTCTAAAAAATGATATTTTATTTGGCCATTGAAACTCATATTATAAATTAAAAATTTAAAAAACTCACAATAATTTAATTAGTGTAGTTAGCTGTAAATGCATTGTAAATAAACTTTGTATATATTTATTTAATTTACAGTTCTCCTTCAGTAATCGTCAATACACAGAGCATTCAAACCTTAATTAGCACCTACTGGATTTTAGTTCTAATTTAGCCGGTAACAAAGTATACCAATACTTGTTGTGTGAATAAATAGATTTAATCATCGTTTATATAACATTTTGTCTTACTTTTAGCCCATGAACTTTCCAACAGGCGATGGCATATGTTTTTTAAATCATTCTGTAAAACTTGCCCATAAATTATATTATAATATATAATATTTATAATATATATATTTATTATAATATATTATTATATAATATATTATAATTTTTATATATTATTTATATATATATATATATATATATATAATATTTTTTAATATTGATAATAATTCGTTTGGACAAATAAAATGCAAATTAGCCCATTGAATTTTCAATCTTTAAATGAATTCGTTGCGGATATTATCATTCATTAAATAATGGTCGCCATTCGCTTGGCAATATATGAGCTCCATAATTACGTAAATGTAATATTGCAATATATACATTTGAAATATTATTAGCAAAATAGTTTACTGCCAATATTTAGACAATGTCTGTATGGATTATTATCTGTTTAACTAGGAACGCTGGATTCGGATTTAAAATATAATTTAGTTCGGAGACGTCGATTAATCGGCAACAAAAGCTGACTGCTGAAGTAATTCTTGGTAAGCCGAAAGAAATTTCGGGTTAAATTAAGTCATTTATATAAAGCGTAAGTGCTTTGACCACACGTATTTTACAGGTAAAATTAGAACAGCTTTAAATTAAAAAAGGAGATAGATTAACATTACTATAGTGATTTGTGTACTAAAGGCGTGAACAAGGTGCTTTAGCCTCGGTGTAAAAAATATGTCACCAAAAACACTTATGTAAAATAAGGGCCAAGATCCTATCCTAAAATCTCGGCCTCTTACAGTACTAAGATCTAAAATTAGACCAACTTCTGTTCACAATTTTGTTCTACTCTTTTTTGACTTGGCAAGTTTTTTAGTGATTTGTCTGTATTAACGTATTTTTTTATTAATACAGACAGTTTTTTTCATTAAAACAATTAGCAAAAAACCTGCTAAGTTAAAAAAAAATAAAACATAATTGTGGTTCGAGCTGGTCTAATTTTAGATCTCAGTACTTTGAGTAGTCTAAATTTTTGGATAGAAAATCAGCCTTTTTTTATATACGTCTTCCTGGTAAAATCTCCCCACTTTTTTACTAGTTCAATGAACGGAAAAAACTGAGGGGGGTATCTCATGCCTGTAGACCTCTCTCTGTAGGTGGAACCCTGTGTGGCAATTTTCTTTGTTTAGTGAATAAAATTCTGCCTGCATTTTAAATTTTAGGACAATAATGACCTTGGAAAGTAAGGTTTACCATCTAAAAATACGATATTACAGCGCTGTTTCAGGACTTTCCGAGTAATTTGGTTTTTAAAATTTTTTCTTGACTTGTGTTTTAAAACCTACTAACATACCAAATTTAAAGTTTCTATTCTCTTAAAATGTGCTCCATAATTTTGATGAGTCAGTCAGTAGTAAATCGGCGATTTTCAAAATCGAGTATCTCAGAAATCACTTGACATCTAAATTTTTTTACAGGTAATTAGAATATCTATGTAAATTAACATACCAAATCTCATACCTTCATGTGGAGCGAGACCAATATTATAATAGGAGGAAAACAGGCGAAAACATTTCATGTAATGTACAAGCATTCGTGCGGTAGGTTATAACTTGGCCTGGCGCATTACCGTGCGCCTAGCAGGCTACTGAATATCACTTTGAATGAGAAACAAATTCCTAAGAGCAATTTAATGATTAATTCGGGTTTTGGGTGCTAAATATGAAAAAACTACAAAATGCTATTACCTAAGGCTTGTTTTTGAGAACGGGGTAAATACATCTCGAAAGCTTTGCATTTTAAACAAGAATATAATTTTTTTGTAGATAATATATATATATATATATATATATATATATATATATATATATATATATATATATATATATATATATATATATATATATATATATATATATATATATATATATATATATATATATATACATGAATACTTTTTTTCCAAAACATAGCACTTTTAATTAAAAAATCTTTTTTTATAACGTTATTTTAATATTAAACCATGTTTTAATAATGTATCATAACAACGTTTTTTGTATACCATTATCTTTTTCGTGGCTATTGTTTTTTACATTTTAAATAGCTTTTTTTACATCTTTTAACTTTTTAGTTTAAAAGTTTTTACCACAAAAAACACTTTTTCAGTTTAACTTGCGTATATAAAACTTTGATGTGCAACGAAAACGTGGTAGGTATATACAGTCTGCTTATACTGCGCTTGCACTGCTCCAAAATTTAAAGGTTAGAAGTGGGGATATAATATAAAGTCTCTTTCTTATGATGTTTTTAAATATATGTCTCTTATATGCATGAGAATACAGATCATACCTTTTAGCTGTATATGGAAAACATTAAGTACCTACATTGTGAAACTAAGCTTTTTTAAGTTTGGATATTTTTTCTTAAAAAAAAGATAATTTTGTACTCCAGAAAAATCGATAAAAATAAACAAAAATTTGTAAAATTTATAAAATATTTGTCTAATTTTAATAAAAATACTTCTAGCAACGCTCATAAAGATGATGGCTGCGATTTTTTTTCCGTAAAATAATAATTATACCCATCATAACAACATAGAAAAGTTTTGGACCAAAATTTAAAAAGATACAACTTTTGTTTTTTTTAATTCGCTTTTTAAATTCATTTTGTAAAACATTTTTTTTAAGTTTAAAAGGTGCCGTTTTAATAAAAAAAATTCTCTAGAAACAAGTTTTGAGATAATTTGGTATTTTAAAATTGTCAAATATAGTCCGTTCTTAAACCGCAAGCCTAAATTTAATAGATACTTTGTAATTTTTTTACATTTAGGCACTCAAAAACCATAATCAATCACAAAATTGCTTTTACAATTTTTTTTACCCCTTTTATTTCCTTATAGTCAATAGCCTAAAATGTTGTAAATGCATATTATGCCAGTGAAACACAAAGTCTTAAACAGGTTTTGTTTAACGTGAATTTACTGCCGTTATTAACCTTTCTATTCTATCCGTGATCTTTACCGCCGTTAATATAAAGCCGCCCAGACAGAACTTAGAGGGGTGAAATGAAAGTCCTTGTCCTTTAATGTATGTCCTTACAATAAAAATATCATATTTTGTTTGTAAGTGTTTAAGAAATTATAATTTATATTTTAAGGGACAAAAGACCTTTACTTCTAATAAAAAAAATGAATACCATGTTTCTGCTTCCATTTCTTGGTCGTCTTTCTGGTATTATTAAATTAAAATAATAATTATTTGCCACTCAAAGTCATTAAAGATAGAAAAAAAGCGGCGTTTGCCATTATTTTACATGTGTCTGAAATTTTAAGTGTTTTAAAAATACTAACGTTACTTTAAGTTGTTATCATTATTCGCAAACAGAAAACAGTTATTTTCTCTTGGCAAATTAAGCTTTTTTAAAGAAATAAGCTCTGATAATCAAGATGATCTTCCTGCAAACATTTTGGCAAATATAGTTTTACGTAATCTGTAACCAGTAAATTTCCGAGAATATACAAAAAACATTCTATTTTTGAAAACTAAATAAAGACACATAAAGTAAGAAGAAAAAAGAAAGGCTCGGTCTTTGTTTAATTCTCTGGCCGAGCTAAAACTTTAAAACCTTTATCACTTTGGAGGGATTGTTTTGCTGATTGTGCCAATAACAGTTTTTTATTTTCCTTTCTCGAAAGCAAGATAATTAACTTTTTTTTTTCATACGAAGAAAAAGTGTTTTTTTAACTTTGTAAAAGCTGCAAAAGTTATACAAATAACTGCTACCTCTAAACTATACCTTATAAACGCCACACTCATAAGAGCGGTCGTTCGCTGGTAAACTGTGATTCTGACGAGCTGTATAACTTGCGGCGCTTCTTATAAGACCTAAGAAACTAACAGGCTTGAAGGTTGGCTTGTGAAATCTAACTATACGTGATATATCTCTAATATATTTTTTACATTATTTCTTACTCTAAAATCTTACTTATAACGACCAGGGTAGCGTAGTTTTTATTGTTATAGAAAAATGAATCATAAAACGTTTTGTGAAAACCCAAAAGAACCTTAAAAAAGTAGTAAAGAACCTTAACAAAAATAGACATAGGAGCGGAGCGGGTGGGCGGGATGTGGGGTGAGAGGGGAGGCAACTGATCAGCCAATGTTGTGCACATGTTGCCGCTCGCATTTATTCAAGCTATTTCTGATTTTCATATGTTTTTTTTTACTAACTCCACTGCTCATGTGAAACTCATATGGTAAAAACAACGATCAAAACAAACAATATAATCTAGGATTTTCTTTGTCTGCCCCTTATATACAATCCTGGCTACCCCCTTGGCGCCATCTTAATTTATTTGAATTTGAGGGCCATTTTTGTAACACAGAGATAGTGATCCTGGTCTTAAGAATCCATGATAAATAGGATAAGCATTCTGATAAGGAATGTTGCAGTTATTGTTCCCCGTGTTAGGTTAGAGCAGGGGTCTCCAAACTTTCCACCTTGGGCCATACTGATTACTCCAGTAAGTTCCGGGGGCCAAAACCTTTATCTTTTGCCGGTGGTAAAGTGTTCTGATAGTCCACTGATGAAAAAAAGTCCGAAAAAGTACACAACGTCTAAAAAAGGCGCAAATCGGACTAAAGTCCGCAAAACCAACACCATATTATTAATTTTCCTGTCTTATCTTAATTTCTGATTAGTCGTGAGTACGAGCCGTGAGGAGTTTGACACGACACACGCATCTGGTGGTAAAGCGGAAATAGGTATACCTTCTATCCTAACAGATGGCGCTAATAGCAGCAGAATAATCTCGTTGGTTCGAGAAAGTTCTGGTTTTCCACCCCACTTCTAGATGGCAGTAATTGAAATATAAGAAGGCCGGTGGCGCAACCAAAGTCAGTTCCTTGACACTGTTGTTAAATAAAATATTGCTATCCTTAAAACGTGTTTGTGCGTGTTTAAGTTTAAGACATCTTTATAACAGTATTTTGATTTGAATTTTCTTTTGTGTGGAATTAGTAGTATGGAAAAACGAAAAATTGATAGTGTCAGAAAATTCAAAGATCATGGAACATTCAGTATTTCGTAATTGAGTCCAGTAACAAGGCGCTATGTTTGATTTGCAATGAAAGCATAGCCGTTCTCAAGAATATAACATTAAACGTCATTATGAAACAAAAAATTTTCAAAATTACTCAAAATATACAGGAAGTTTGCGGACAGAAAAATTCAAGTATGCAGCGCGGATTGAAATAGCAATCTTCATTTAAAAAAACTCAAAACTGAACAATAGGCTGCAACTCTCCCCGCTTTCGTGTGGGTCTTAAATTGCAAAACGTGGAAAACCATTCACCGATGAAAAATGATCAAAGAATGCATAATTGCAGTAGCCGAAGAAATGTGCCCGAAAAGGTAAATTTATTAAAAACTTCAGTATGTCGCAAACACTTGGCTCGAAGGGTGAAAACATCGCTGAAAATATATCCCTCCTGTTCGACAAAAATGGACATTTTGAGTGGTTTTCTTTGGCCTTGGATGAGTCAACGGATGTGTCAGATACTGCTCAGGTTTGATTTATATTCGAGGTGTAGATAAAAGCTATGAAGTGCCGAAGAACTTCTTGATTTGTTATATTCATGGCCCTACTGGTACAGATATTTTAAAGGAGGTTAAATGGCCATTAATCAAAAGAACCCGATGAAAAACTTGAAATGTATTACAACATGGAGGCAAAAACATAAAAAGGGAAAGATAAAGGAGTGGTCCTCTTATGCAAAGGCTGTAAAATGACGGTGGTTCAAAACCATTAGTCTTACTTGTATCATTCAAACAGTCCTTGTGCGGAAAATGTTTGGATATGTCGCGTTCTGAAACCAGTCATATCAACTGTTAATTTTATCGATCTTTTGGGCTGAATCACCGACAATTCCGACAATTTATTGAAGAGATTGGAGAAACTGACTTACCTTATCATACTGCCGTACGCTGGCTTAGTTGTGGGAAAGTCCTTCAGCGCTTTTTTGAACTTCGAGCAGTGATCGAAATTTTTTTGAATGAAAAGCATCGCCCTCTTACTGAATTACAAAACAACGCATGGCTGTGGAAGTTAGCATTCTATGTTGATTTGACAAAACATGTGAACGAACTGAATTTGGGATTGCAAGGAGAAAAACAGCATCTTCCTGATTTATACACTAATATCAAATCATTCCGGAAGAAATTGAGACTGTTTCAATCACTACTACGAAGTAAATGTTTTTCACATTTTAAAACATGTGAAATATTCAGCCACACTACTGAGACTGAGCTTCCTATCGATTTTGCAATCGAAACTTTGAGTGCTTTGAAGATAAATTTTGATACTCGTTTCTCGGACTTTGATGCCATTGCGAATCAAATTAAGATTTTCAGAATCCTTTTGATACTGACATTGAAACGCTAGCCCCGGAACTTCAAACGAAATGATTGATCTACAATCCAGTGATATAATTAAGAACAAATATCAAAACTCATCTTTGTTGGAATTTTATAAGAGTCTTTCACTGACACAATTTGATAATTTGCATAAATTTGCTCGTGGTCTGTTTTTCTGTTTTTGGTACTACTTATTTGTGTGAGAAAACCTTCTCCAAAATGAAGTAACAAAAAATGTTTACAGATCGAAATTAACTGATGATCATCTTAAATCTCTTTTAATAATTTTACAAGTAAAATTAGTCCACAACTACAAACTATTGTCAGTGGAAAATCTCAATTACATAAATCTCATTAGTATTTCATATGTCATTATGTTTGTTATAAGTTATGTGATTATTTAAAATGTATAAAATGTTAGTTGGATTCATTTCAATAATTTGTTAGTTATTATATACTGAAGTTAAATTTTCTGCATGTTATACATATCTTTACCTATTACAATTCTGTGTTTGTTTATCCAACTTATCACAAAAACAATAACAATAAGCCTACAAGAATGTTATGAGTTAGCGGAGTTAGCCCATGGCCATATCAATGTAGATATCATATTAATAATTATTCAACATAAAATTAGAATACTTCAGTAAACTAAATTTAATTTTCTACAAAAAATATTTCTTCTCTAAAAAGGAGTTTTCAAGTATGCTAGCTCTCCGTGGGCCGGACAAAATCAGTCCGCGGGACGGATGTGGCCCTCGGGCCGTAGTTTGGAGACCCTGGGTTAGAGCAGCGTTTCTTAAGATTTTGTAGAGCGAGGAATCCTAAGTACTTTGACTTATGGATCTTTTAGCTGTAGAGTCACGTGTTTCTTAGAACTTCGACGTGTCGCAAGCGATACGCTCTTCCACCGTGTCGCTAAATGGCAACAACATCGTATAATTTGACCCCGCCACACCATCTTTGCGGTGCCCACGTCACAGATTTTTTTATATAAACAAACATATACAAACATTTATTTTATCTGTATTGTTATTAAAAATAATTGCCTTTAAAAATCTCTAAAAACCATAGATAGACTATGTAGAACTAAGATGATTACTGATTACATTATTATCTTCAGCAAAGATCAACATTAAACAAAAAATGTATGTTAAATTTTTAATTAAATATTTTTATTAGTTATTGTCCATAATAATATTACTTATTTGTAATAAAAACCTGCAAAATTAATTTTGTATTTGTTTAATTCATTTAACTTGTAAAAATATCCAACAATAAAGTTCTACAAAGTTACAAGAGTTAAGAATTCTTGGGGTCACAACACTATACAGCAAAAAACTTTTAAGACACAAAAATAAATAATTAAGACAATTATACATAGTTACTGTCGCGTCAAGACGTTTTAAAGTTAAAATAAATTAAACTTCAAGGGACAGAGACAAAGGATTGAGGACAATCTGTCAATAAATCCTTAGCTCCTATTGGTCCACTACGTGTCGCTGGCGATACACGTTATTCTGAAAGCGAGCCTTAATACTAAAAAAGGCACTGCTGTCGGTAGAAAAATAAACTAATTACTTATAGTCATAAATGGGGCGGTAATTGAAATACTATTATATAAGATATTTAATTTTGCGTCAAAATATCGACATATCGTGTTACTTTTATAGCCTTCAAATATAGAGTAACTAAGTAATTAAGAATGACTAAAAATATTAAATATATTATTATTATTATTATATTTTTTTAAATGTTTAGTGGCAAGTGTGGTATCTTTAATATGGAAATTTTAAAAGCTCTTTAAATATTAAAAAATCAAGGATGGCCGCCATTAAAAATCAAAAGTCTTGGATAGTTGCTGAAAAACAAAAGACGATCGGACAAAAAAATTGGTGGCAAAATGTTTGTCAACAAAAAATGTCCTAATAATGTCATACTATAAAACATGTCAAAATTAAAACAAATGAGTCATAAGCAAAAATTTGAATTGACGATTTTCACTTTTTCGCTAATATCTTTAGAACTTAATACTTAAAGAAAAATATATGCACACCGTCAAAATCAGCATTAAATCCTCTTAAACTTTCCCTATTTAAACATTTCTAGATCTTATATAGTAAACGAGATAGCAATAAATGTAGGCCGAATTTAGGACAGACTATATATTGGAAGTAATATTTCATTTTATTGAGTTTTTTTTAACCCGATTAAATTTTATAAACAACTTTTTTATTTGGTTCAAATTTAACTTTCAATGCAACCAATTATGCTCATATTTCAAAATTATTTATGAGTAGGCTCTAATATTTGAACAGAGAGAAGCGCTAATTTGTGACTAACCATGACATTTTCAAACGCCCAAATGTCAGTATAGATGCTGAATTATCCAATTGTCTGTTGCATGAAACCTAATACTGTCATTTAGTGTTGAATACTTCATTAAAAACAGTATGTGGTAATAAAAAATAATAAGCTATTCACTGCATCATGTAAATCCAGTTGATTTACAATTTTAATATATTTATGTTTTTAAATTCATTTTTGCCAACGCGTTGTTAAACTAAAATATCATATGTCGGCTATTTTTTTAAATATTATAAACCACGGACTTAAATAACGTTTTAACGGTTTTGTCAAATACAAAAAACCAACGCAGTTTCAAGGATTTATAGAAAACAAGATAAATGTACATATTTGTATAAGCTGCCAAGTGTGTTTATTTGTATTATTATATTTTAGCCATGCAAAAACATTCATGAAAATAATTTTACAAATTGGTTGACAAACATGAAACTTTATGGTTAGGTTTTATTAATCATTACTGCTGTAAGTTTAAAACAAAAATGACTGGTTTTGTTAAAAAAGTGACTTAATAAAACAAAACATTTAAACAATAATATCTATATAATATAACATTATTAGTGACATCTTTTAAAATATCATCTGTCGCAATTAACATTTGTCAAAAATACAAAAAATACAAAAGGTCTAAAATGACATCTATCAAAGCCAAAATAACCTGTGACATAATGGGATTTGTCAAAAATTATATATTTTAAACGTTACCTGACAAAAAAATGTCCGTCAAAATTACATTCCTAAAAAATGACATTTGTTAAAAATTTTCAACAATCTGTTCGTTTTCAATGGCGAAAAAACGCCTGAACAATAAATGTTGGTTCAAAAAGTCAGTAACTATAGTTACAACAATAAAAAATGTATTTCACTGGTTGAAAAAAAAAACAGTAACCATGGTTACTTATTAAGTGTTTTTCTCATTTAAAAATAAAGAGATAAAATATATGTATTACATTACATTTATACTTACAATATTGCGTATTTATGACATCAGAAAATACTTTTGTCAGTTTTAAAATGGAAGAGGACCAATTTTAAATTTTAAAACAACTTATATATGTAATTATATAATAAACAACTTAATGTTATGAAATGTAATGTGGAGTTTTATCCAAAACCCTTTTTCCAGAGAAGAATTGCTAACTAACATATATAAAATGGTAAAAGAAATTTTATATCATAAGGCCTTCTTCTTCTTTTTCTTCTTCCTTGGGAGCCATTTTGATTCACTAGGGGAGGCAGCGCAGCCTCTTGGGCTTTTTGTGCCTAATCTTTCATTATCTTTTGTACCAATCCTCCCAATAGTCTTGGTCCTTCTACAAGTCTGTCCTGTCTGTCTTTTGTGATTCAACGCTTCACATTCGCACAGGATGTGGTAGGCTGTTTCTTCCCCCTCGTCGCACATTCTGTAACATGGGTCCCCATTGTATGAGCCTATCTTGTGTAGGTGTCCTTTAAGGTTACCGTGCCCTGTTAGTAACCCTACTATTTTGCGAAGTCTTTTCCTACTTTGTCTGAGTAGTTCTTTCTTCGTTCTTTTGGATGGGCTTCTTATGAAGCTTTTTCCATGTCCAATTCTACTGAGATTTCCCCAGTATTCCTCGTGTTTGTTTCGGATCCATTCCCTGGTTTGTCCTTGTTCTGTTGTTTTGGTCACTCCAAGGGCAGGTTCTGCTCCAAAGTACGGTGTGGATGATCCCTGTCTCGCTAGCTCATCCGCTTTTTCATTACCTTCTATTCCCGAATGTCCTAGTACCCAGAAGAGAGTTACTCTAATGCGTTCTCACAGGACATTTAGTTCTTTTTGGCATTCCCATGTCAGCTGGGACGTTATCTCAGGGTTTACTAGTGCCCTCAGTGACGCTTGGCATTCTGTAATAATGCAGATCAGCTTATTTTTATAAGCCCTGTGTCCCAAACTAGCGTAGACACCAGTTGGTTTCTGTTGCAGTCGGAAGTAGCTCATTCTTGCCTCTCCCATCACTATGAGGTTAAGTGGTGAAAGGTCTAACAGACACTCGATGGCTGCTGTTGGGGTTGTTTTAATCTCTCCTGTTAAGCAGGTTTTGTTCTTGGGCAGTTCTGTAACGGTACTTCTTAGTCGCATTTTTGTCCACCATACCAGTAATGCATATGTTATCATTGGCCTTACCACCATGGTGTATAACCAATAAACCATGTTTGGTTTGAGGTCTCATGTTTTCCCATGAGCACGTCTGATTAACATAAGAGTCATCTCCGCTTGCTTTCTTATTTTCCGAAGATGTTGGTTAGGTAAATTTAAAGTCTGGATGACCCCAAAATTTTTTCCCCTCCCACGATCTTGATTGTTTCACCGCGTAGGGTGGGGGGTCCCCCCTCAGATTTCCCCTTTTTGGGGGGAAGGCAACTATGGCTGATATAGAAGGGTTTATGTTTAGTCTCCCTTTTTTGTTCATCTGGTAACTGGGTTTTAGGGCCTGTTGCATTTTCATCCCTAATAGTGTTATTAAATTTTTTTTGGGCCACAATGAGAGATCGTCTGCCTATTCCAATGTTTGGTCCCTTTTTTAATTAAAGGACATTTAGTGTTCCCCATGAAAGGTTCCATAAAAAGGGGGGACAGAACTTCCCCTTGCAGACATCCTCTCAAAAACCCAAGCTACAAGATTTCCCCTTCAAGAATTGGGATATACTGATCTGTTTTTAAACATCAGTCTATCCACCTGACTTGTTGCGTCGATCCCTCTGCCCTTAAAAGTTTGAGATAGATGTGGGGGAGTGTTTTAAAAATGCTCCTTCTATATCGGGGAAGGCAAAATTAAAATTTCCGTATTTAAAAAATTTCGACCTTTTCCAAAAAGCTGTTTCGGGGACTTACCTGGGGGATGCAAATGTCCTTGTGAGGTCTTTTTGAATTTTTCTCCGATGTGTCTATCCAAAAAATTCCTCGGGGTCTTTAGCACGAACGACACCGGACTTTTTGGGCCCCAAAATTTTTTTTCCCCCATCCTATCCGGGGTTTTTGGGGGGGTTTTTGGAGATAAAAGCATCTTTTTAGCCTCCAGGTTTTTAAAGGGGCCCAGAGCTAGAGGGGCCTTTAAAAAAAGTAGACACAGTCTATGTAGTAAAAGCTCTGGTCCTTTCGGAGCTTTCCCCGGATAAATGCCATCCTTCCTGGCGAATACTTTTGGGGAATTTTTTTTCCCCCTTTTTAATTTTGTTTACGTTTATCACTGCCAGTCCCCCCTTTGGAGCAGTATCCTGGGCTGCCTAGGCGGGAAAAATTAAATAGCATGGGGGATTTTTTTGGGGTTTAAGGTGCCTATCCATTTAGCGTGGCTATTGCGTGCATCTTGTTTTCATCCTTGGGGAAAGTGGATACCAAACCGGGTGCAAAAAGATGAACACTGCCGAGGCCAATCAGGCTTAAAAAGCCGCGCAGTCTCCCAATGGAGCGTAATCGCGTCTGGGGGTGGAAACCTTGTAGAACTGTTTTCCAAGAAGGGTTGAATTTTACTAATTAAAACGTTTGTTTTGTTCTTAATGCTACTATTATTAGGCCATTTTAGTTTAAAATTATAACAAAAACAAAAATAAAAGGTTCAGTCATTTGCTATTTGCGTTTGAAGCTATAGTGATAGACTTTTTTGCCCTTTTTAAAAAAATGACCTGATTCTTTAAAAATTTAAAAAATTTTTTTTAAAATTATTTTAAAAAAAAAAAAAATGATAGGCAAAAAATTTTCTTATTAGTATTAAAAAAAAGCTAAAGAATTGCATTTTTTTTGCCTTCCTTAAAACTGCTATCAAAAAAAACAATTAAATTTTCCATCAAGTTTAAAAAAAAAAGATTTAAGAGAAAAAAGTTTTAATTTTTGAATTGGATAAAATTTTTAAAAGTTTAATAGGGGAATTTTATTTTAAATACCTGAGCATTAAATTTTTTTAAAGACCCCAATTTTTTTATGTATTTCTAAGCTAATAGGAGTTTAAAAAATTTTTGATCACAAGGGGTTTTTAATTTTAAATTTGGGGGGAAAAAAACTTTAAATTTTAAAAAAAACCCCTTAAATATAACTTTTTAAAAAAAACTTAATTAATTTAAAGCTAAAATTAAAAAAAAGATGCCAATTTTTTTAAAAGCAGCTTTGGGGATGTTTTAAAGGGAACCCCCTAAATATTCTACAAGGGGAAAGGACGATAAATTTTTTTACTGCAGGGGAAAGGAATTTACTGTTAATTTTTAGAGAAAACTATGAAAATAACCATAAATAGTGGGAAGGGGAATTTTAAAACACAATGTCCTCTTTAAAAAAAATTAAAAAAATTTTAAAGTTGTGTTTGGGGAAATGATTGTGCCTTTTTGGGGTTAAACAAAACAAGATTTTTGGGGGCCCCCTCCAGTATTAAGTAAAGATCTTGTAAAAGAGATATGTGCTTTATATTGCTTTTTTGTTATTTTTTTTGGCTTTTTTGCAAAAAAACCAATTTAACAAACATTTTTTTTTTAAATCTTTTAAAAGCGAAACGCCTAAAACCCCCTTTTCTACGATATTTTCCTCGATACCAGTACATCCATTAAAAAAATCAGATATTCGTGTGACGTTATTTTGTGACCCCCCTTTTATTAACTTGTTTTAAAAAACCCCTTTTTTAAAGGGTAATTATTAAAAAATTGTAAAAGTAAA
>JAHBCN010008251.1:0-39605 GCA_019359885.1 Listronotus oregonensis
TGGTGTTATTACCTTGTAATTTGCTATTTAAATGAAAAATTTTTTAATAAACAGTCAAGGACAAGTATTATAATTCCCGGTTTCGCAGCGAAGCGACATATGCAGATGCACTCAGGTTATTAACTTGTCGTTACACCTTTAGTAATGCACTCTCGCCAGTTTTTGTTGTCTATAAATACTTTGACACAAGCTGTATTTATAGTACCGTTTTAAATACTTTTGAATATTTACAAGGCATAATCATATTTTGGTGTATTTGCTATGTTGAGAGGAAACAGCTTTCATGCAAACGTGGGTCGGTCTAAAAGGAAATCATAATTATTTTAGGCTGGGTTCTATGGAAAGCATAAAAGGGTTTTCATTTAATTTTAACTGCTTTTTTAACCAACTTTCTTTTTAGATATTAATTTTATTTTGATTAAATCTAACGACTACGAGGCTAATAAATTAAAATCTAGTTCTCGGCGCGCGTTCCTAAAACCTATACCTATACTACATATTAAAGGTTGTGATTCTACAAATGAAAAAAATTCCTATAAATATGTGTCCTCCAATATACAGGGCGTTAAAGTTTTGATATTTTTTAACACCTTTTTTACATTTTTTAATATTGATTTCAAATTTGGCACACAACCGCAAATATATATATATATATATATATATATATATATATATATATATATATATATATATATATATATATATATATATATATATATATATTTTTTTATAAAATAAAAAATATAAAAATTATATTTTTAAAATAATATTAAAAATTATTAAATAAAAAATAAAAAAAAATTTTTAAATAATTTTCCAACAAAGATTAAATCCAAACTTCCCTCCCCGAAAATGAATCGAGTTAGCCTTTGAAGTTTTAAATTTTGTTTTAAAAAACCACACTCGTATATACAACTAAAATGCCACCCTGTACATTGTACATTTAAAATTTACAAAAAAACATTTTACTTTTTAAAAGTATGCTTTGAATTACAGTTTAGCTATATTTTTCTATATTAAAACTAAGAAAATATTCAAAAGGTTTATCTTACCCACACTGCAAAAAGTTTCTTAAAATAATAGTAAATAATTGACGTACTGACATACCTAAAAATAAAAAAATATGTTAGGAAATTATTTTAAATCACTTATCATACATCAGAAGTTTTAAAACATCATCGGGTTTATTTTTATTTGATCACTTTTAACGAAATAATACCTAATTTTACCATCCTTTAAAATCCGCTGAATTTCTGTTCTAAAGTAAACTAGTTCTGCAACAAATTATCTTCTCACTATTTAATGGATTTAAAAAGACTATACTTTTAAGTTTAATACAGGTGTTGCAGAAACACATCTTTTAAATCTTTATAAAATAATAAAAAATCAAAAATTAATCAGTTTATTGTCTTTATATCGTAACAACACCGCTTTATTAAATTCCAAATAACCGCGACATACATTCAATTTTTGGAACCCCTCTAAGAACCTAAAAATATCTAAAACAAACAAACGAATTGATTTCGAGCGCCACAGCCGCTCTCCGGCAAGACTGCATAACTCTGTCATTACGTAGCGAGACGACGCATCCAATGAGAGCTCGGGCCTTTCGCTTGACGTAAAAGGGTTGGTTAGACACGGACAAGAAAATAGACCCATAAAATGGGTCCCATCGGAGGCCGTATTTCGGTAGAGCGAGGTCAGGGCGCTAACAATTTAGTTAGACTTCTGGTTTCATCAGATAAGCAGTGCCTGAAATTTTTTCTCGCATTTCGGGCAAATTGCCGAAATGTTTTATGTAAATAATTTGATGGAATGTCAGTTTAAATGGTAGTTTAATGCTACTTTCTCCGTCTTGGCACAAGAAAATTGACTATCACATCTTTTATCTGTAACCAAGTAAAATTATAAGGTTTTGTACGAAGTGTACATTTCTTAGCTAAGTAAAGCTGCTTAAGTATTTCTCTGTGTCGAATTTAATTTGACATGTTTACGTAAAGTTCAAAGGTAAGCAAAGTAGTTAAAGGTAATTGTAAAGGACTGTACCAGGGCAGGAGTTAGCTGGAGTGGTGATGAAAGTGATTAGTGAATGGAATTGTAGGAGATTAGCTGCAAAAACAAGGTAAAAGCTAAACTTATTATAAGATAGTTCGTCAATAATCTGTACCGAGTGTCACAGAAGCGGCAGTTTATACCGGGTGTCTCAAAAACCGTTAATAATTTCTTACTTTGACTTTAAAACTTCTAACTTTTATAGTGATGAAAAAAAATATCTAATTGTGACGTAACGTCGATAGATTCACACCTTATAGTCTTCGTAAGGCGTTTCGATTTTCGAATGAAAGTCAAATAAATTTCTTTGTTAAATATAAGTGATTTTTTTGTCAATTTTCCGAGCAAATTTTGTAGTTTGTTTTCTTTCACATTTTTATAAAATTAGGCTTTTGAGAAATTTGTGAACAGCTGATATTGTCATTAGATTATAAGTAACGACTAAATTTTTCAATCTCTTGACACATTAATTAAGGCTATCAGTGCCCAGTGAAAGAATAACTACAAACCTTCTTCTTTCTTGGATATTTTTAAAAGTAAACATAAACTCAAATTACTTGTGAAGGGGAAATTTTATTCTGAAATTGTTGTTACACCCCATTGGTGTATCCCTAGAATTTCTAGTGTAGTAATTTGTAAAATGTATTGTAAATAAGACTTGTATATATTAATTCTATTCGAGTGTCTTATTTAGCAATAGTCATTCTACAGTGCCTCCAAACCTGAAATTTGCACCTATTGGGTTACAGTTCATATTTAGCCGATACAGATTTGTCGGCAACTACTTATGATGCGGAGGCGTACTGATTAACGTTTCCCCACTAACAGTACTAGAGATTTTCAATAAAATATATCGTCGGTAAAAGTCACTAAGTAACATTTTGTGATTTAAAAAATAACAATGATTTTATATACCTTTGGGGAAATGTGGTAAAGGATTGTAGAGTTTGAATTTAGCTGAAAGGATTCCTATAATAAAGAATACTAAAAAAGTGCAAAATGGATATCTACAGAGCTGTCAGGAACCTTCACAATGATCGTGAAAATGAGAAAATGCTAGGGTAATTTATTCAAATAAACTACCAAGCTAAATTCAATAATTTCAACTCCCTATATTAATTAAAAATAAACTAATAATATATGTGTAAAGCCTTTAATATAAAAAATATAATTTTATTTTAAAATATAGAATATGCTTTAAATTTAAATAGATGAACCGTTAAATTAAGCAAGGCCTTATCCTGTACAACTTCATGGTATTAAACAAATTTTAAAATATAGAGGCAGATGCAAGACACCATGTCCTCACTGTGTGCAATGCGCCAACAAAAAGTCATCTTGTTTCATTTTTTACTGCATACTTTAATTTTATAGAGAAAGTTTTTAAAACACAGAAAAAAAATATTTAAAACCAAAATGTGTATCAAAAAACAACATTTTTTGTTTAGCAAACCATGACTACGTAGTATATTTAAAATCACTGCAATTTTTTAAAAGGGCTCTATTAATTTTGTTAAAATACAGATACTTAAACCTGAGCTTAAACCTATTAAAAAAAGTAGATGCTAAACTAATATTTAAAACAATTAAGGTAGTACTTTTATTTTACTTTCTATAAAATTTTTAAAACTCTAACATTTTTGTTTTTTTTTGTAATAATTAAAAAAAAACACACAAACCAAAAAATCGATGAGAAATATAGCAAAGATTTCTTTTTTAATAATTTAGCTTAGTCTAAAAAGGAAAAAAGAAAGTCGTACTAGTATATGAAACATTATAAAAGATAGCATTGGTTGTATTTTACTCCTACAAGGACAATGTCCAACGCTTAGTCTAATGCACATCCCATAAGGTAAATAAATACTTTTAACTGAGATATATTAAACTGTCTAAAAAGTAGCTACATTATGTTTGCTCTAAATTTCAGGGACTTAAAAACGTTAAATTTATTGGTTTATAGCTTATAATTTTAACGACTGGGTAGGCAAATCGATATCACTAATCTTTGAAATAAATATGAACATAAAATCACAACGCTTCATAATAAATACATACCATTTCTAAACTGATACGGCGGTGGAGGTCTAGGAGCTGGTGGTGGATCTTCGAACTGCTGTAACCATTCGTAGAGCTGCTCTAAATCTCTTAAACTTTGCTGTCTTTCCGCTTCTTCACGAGCAGCTACATCTTCCAAACTTTCCATGACTGTTATAATTTTAACTTAATCCAATAGTTGGATAAATACAAATATCCAAAAAAGAACTCATTATGGTAACTGGTCACAAATTTAACACTTTTATTTTATTTTTTTATTCTATTTAGATTGTTTTTAATAATAATTTCTTGATAGTAAGTGATCACCGTTAAGTTTAAATTAACAATTTTAAATTTCACCAAAAAATTTTTAGCTGTTTTCTAAAGGTATCAACTTTGGAAATATTTCCTTTCTTTATGCAGATGGTCCTTCTTTTATCAAGAAAATTGTTTTTAGCTGAATAAAGATATTTTCACTAATGCTACAAAAGCTTTTACTTTTGTTTTATTACTAGATGTTTCTTAGTCTAAAGGAGGCAATTCTTACTTGGTCCTAAAATAATAATATTACAAGTGACTTGTATTAGTACAAGTTGGATATTAAGTAGACAAGACAGCTAAACCTTACATATCCAAACAAGTACTGGAACAATTCATATTATTTTAGTTCATTCCGTCCCACAAAGGGATTTTGGAAGTTATAGTTCATCTAATAATTTTCCAATAATTTTAAATATATTGACGATACTTATGACACTCATAATGAAAAGAGTTTTTTTGACTACAATAATTCACTTGAATATTTTTTATAGATATGTCAAACTATAGATTAAAATAAATTATTAAAGTTTGTTTATTGAAAATAAACAAGTACTGAAATATTGAAATTTTGTAACAGTTAAAATTCTATTTAGTAGGGCACATGTTATTTGTTCAGAAAAAGGAGCTAAGAAATAAAAATATTTGTTAAAAATGTATTTAAGGAGCAATTTAAAAACTTTAACTTAAAAAAATAAAAACTGGTAAATCTTTTTAAACACATAGTAAACCTATTAATAAGATAAAGCCTATAAAACGTAGGTTATAAAGTTGTATGTATGTGTACTAAATTTTATGTATTTAAAATATCCAGGCAAATTAAAGCTAGGCTTAAAGAATATTGTGATTTAATTAGACGTCATCTGCTCTTCATCGTGTTAATCTTGGTTCGAATTGTAGTCCAAGCTTTTTTTTTAACTTTAATTGGGTATTATTCATATATTTTAAACAAAGCAAAAAACACATACATTCCTAGGGACGAGTCCCCAGGTCAATTTTATAATCTTATAAGTCCGAATAGAATAGCCAGTACCAAATATTTCAGGTATAAAAACATGGTAAAACGGAGAAGTTTAAAGGGACTGATAAACGACTCGTGACGTCAGATCGCATATAAATACAGATTGTGTACGTATTGATTTTGTCTGTTTCCAGTTGTGCTGCGGTAAATCTCGACATAACTAGTGTTTTTCATTCATTATGGCTAACGAAGGATTTGTCGAGGCTTTCACAAACAATTTACCCTCTGTGGATATGTTTATGGTGATAGATTACATTAAAAACGAAAAACGTTTTAATTCACCAGAAATCAAAGGTACAAAAGCAGCATTGCAAGTATTTATTTTATGTGGTAAATAAAATAAAACATCTTTTTACAATACTTGATTTTCAAATCAAATTAGGAAAAATATATTCATGTAGGTATTTATGTATTTGTTAATTATAACCCTATTTCTAACTAACAATAAAGGGGTCTTCACAACAGAAAAATTCACTTTTTGATTTTGGCATATTTCATCTTGCTGCTGTAAACCATCGTTTCTTACGGTCATAAACCCCCCGAGGTACAAATAAAAAAATCTTGTTTGGTGTACTTACAGATGTGCTTATGCAAAGGGGCACAAAAAACTATTTATTTTGTGATTCGTACATATTACTCATTTAAACAGCTGTGAATGTTTCTTGATATTAACAGCCACTTAAATTTTTCGACTAAAGCCACGTAAATAATGCCGTGATAAAATTAAACCTCGCTTAAAAGGTGACAATGTATTAGAAACACGAATAACGCTTTACTGTTTATATGCGCTGTGACGTCAGACAGCAGTGACCTTCGGAAAGCTTGTTTTGGCGCCAATTCTTGGCGTTTGAATTTTAAAAGGCAGTTTTTGCTTAAAAATATATTTTTGATTTTTTTTTGAGGTTACTATATGATTTATATGCATATATGCTATAATTTTATAGGTTTTACAAAAAACGTGAATATACCCAATTGTTTATACTATACATTAACCGGCTTAAAGATGGATATTTATGGAATACAATGTATTCTTAATTAATATAAAAAACTATTGTTGATTAAAGTCTGGTTCTCGTACTTAATAACTTTACTTAGCTTTAAAACCTGTATATGTGGTACTGTAAAAGCCAGTTTGCTGGTTATTCTTAGGTTTTACCGGTAAATCTTAGGATTTACCGATATGGGTTGGTAAATATAAGGATTTACAAAAAAGAGAATTTTTCCGGATTTATCACATCTGAGATATAATTGGGCAAAATAAAAAGTTATTTTAACTAACCAGAACTAACCATGACTTCCCTTCTGGTCTATTTCCGTAGGGCCAGAAAGGGCGGTCATGGTTCTTCTTCTTTTTCTTTGCTGGGAGCCGTCTTGATTTACTACAAGAGGCAGCGCAGCCTCTTGGGCTTTTTGTGCCTAATCTCCCATTATCTTTTATACCAATCCTTCCATTAGTCTCGTTCCTTCTACAAGTCTAAATAAGCCCGAGACTGGTTGGTTGATATAATCCTGTGGGCTTATCTTCGGTTGCCCAAATAATGCCTGTCTTTTGTGATTTAACGCTTCACATTCGCACAGGATATGGTAGCTGTTTCTCCCCCTCGTCGCACATTCTGCAACTTGGGTCCCCATTATATGAGCCTATTTTGTGTAGGTGTCCTCTTAGGTTAAGGTGCCCTGTTAGCAGCCCTACTGTTATGCGAAGTCTTTTCCTACATTGTCTGAGTAGTTCTTCCTTCGTTCTGTTGGATGGGCCCCTTATGAAGCTTTTTCCATGTCTTATTCTACTGGGGGCAGTATTCCTCGTATTTGTTTTGGATCCATTGCCTGGTTTGCCCTCGTGCTGTGGTTTTGGTCACTCCAAGGGCAGGTTCTGGTCCAAAGTATGGTGTGGATGATCCGGTCGTGGCAAGGTCTGGTTAGTTAAAGGGGCTTTTTATTTTTCCAAATTATATTTCGGACGGGATAAATCACTAAAAGTAGGACTGACCGGTTCAGTGACCGGAGACTTTTGATGTTTGTTTACACCCATTATAGCGCACCTGCCAATATATTATAAAGTAAAAGTTCGAAATAAACGATAATTACAGAACTTTTCGGACTTTTACCATTAAGAGTTGGTAAATCTTGGGTTTAGGTTTTTATTTTTATTTTATTTTACCAGAAAATCTTAGGATTTACCGCGATTCGGGGTTTTACAGTAACATATACACGTCTGGCAAACAAAATTCTTAGGTGCGGAGATTTTCAGTGCGATAAAAGGAGATGTCAATTCAATAGGCAAAGGCTTGATCGAAATAAAGACCGACGTCCCTAGAACTTGCAGATCGCCTGCAACAAAAAAAAAAAAAGAAAAAACGCCCCAAAAAACGCAAAAATCAAAAATAATAATTTACGTTTCTGTGGCAAGTCGGCCACCCTTGTCAAGATGAAACTAAAAGAAAATATTGAACTAAATTTTAAGAAATATTGCTTTAAAAACTTAGGAAATTCTAAAAGCTTGTTACGTGTTATGACGTTTTGTCATAAAAAGTAACAGGTAACTTTAAACATTTTAATTGTTTTTATTACTTTTGCCACTTGTTTGGTTTTAACAAAAATAAACAATGTCATTTATGACAAAACGTCATAAAACGTAGCAAGCTTTAAGAAGTTTTTAAACCAAAATCTCTTAAAATTTAGAATAATTTTTCTTTTGGTTTCATTTTGACAACGGTGGCCGACTTGCCACCGAAACATAGATAAGTATTTTTGATTTTTGAGTTTTTTGGGGGTTTTCTTCTTTTTTGTTGCAGGTGATCTGCAAGTTTATAGGGGTCAATAGGTATGAGCAGGCTTAGCTCGCTATACCCCTCGACCAAAGTGGTCCCATTTTCCAGAAAATTTTAAGGCGAGTACTTCGAAATGGCTTTAACTAGTTAAATTAAAAAACTATATTAAAAAACAAAGTGTACGAATAGATAGAAAAGATTGTGAGGTAACAGTATATGTTTCTTTTTTAAATTAATACATTATTATTTGGTTTTTGCGTACTTTCAAAAGATGTTTTTATTTATATAGAAATAAAATGCAAAAAATTTTATTTATTTGTATTTTGTTTACATTTATTGCCTCAAAAAATGTATATTTTTAAAATGCATTTTTTTTGTACGGTAATTTATTTCATACAGTAAAAATATTTTTCATTTTTTTTTAAAGCGGTAAATTTTTGATTCCTTAATATAATTAACAGATCTAACTTCTTTGATATGGAAAATACACAATTACTTTTAAAAAAATCGAGAAAATACGCATTTCCTTTTTTTTTAATATCATAATAATCGATGTGGCCAAAATCGGGCCGTGGGTGTAAGTTATTAACAAAATTATATAAAAATTATTTCGAAGGATTAAGGAAATAGTGTATATTTAACTTTATGCCAGTCACCGCATATTTGTTTAATTTTTAAGTATAAAATTAAATAAAATATTAGGTAAAATTGTTTTTGTGGTCAGTTGTTCCTATCAAACTATGTAATACTTTTTGTTGCTAAACAAGCACTTGTTCATTATTTAATTTGTGGATACTACTGTCATTGCTATTATTACCCACCCAAGGTTGAAATAAAACCATAACAAATATTATATATAATATAATTTTTTTTTTACGTAAATAATTTTAATTTAATTTCCGGTATAATTTTAGGCAAGTAAATAAATCATTGCCAAAGTTGGGTTATTTATTATTTTATTTACAAACCTAATTATTTAAAAAAAAGTTTGTATGGATGTGGTTACATTGTAATTAAAACAAAACAAATATGTTTTTTTTTAAAGTACAATTCCAAATAAAAAAGTTGTTTATGTGTATCAAACAATTTAATGGTAAAAATGTATCATCAATTAATTCGCTGCCGTTGTTTCTAGTTTTTATTACCCATTGATATCGCGCTTTTGATGTAAAAAAAATATAAAAAATTCTCATTTCGCTCTATATTGACATATTTCAAATAGGTCGTGTTTTAATATTTTTAATTTACATAGAAAAATTTAAAATACTGGTATAAATATCCATAAAAAGCAACTACATGTTTGTAGTTGCTAGTAGTATTAGACTGGGCCAAAAATAGAATGTCTTTGTTCTTTAATAAAACTTTAAAAATATTATTTAAGATGACTAAAAAAACTTATCGTCACAATTAAGGCTCTTAATTTTAATATTAAGAGGTCTATCTTCGCGAATTTCATTTTTGTTAATCCGTACGCAGCTTTCACTCGGATCATTGTATGTCTAAAAAATATATGTATTAGCCGTTTACACGTAATTTTGCCTTCAAAATTGATCCAATTTTACGATTTGATATTTTAACTTTAGAATTTTGTTCTAAGAGAGAATAATTTATCACTTTATAGAAAATTAAATGCTCTACAAAAAAGGTCTCTTTAGATTTGTCGTTAAATTCACTAATTAAAAAGCAAAAAAAAGATTAACTAATTTTTACCCAAACTTCAACCTAGAATATCTTTTGAATAAGTGAAAAAATGATAATAGACCTCTTAATATTAAAATTAAGGGCTCAAATTTTGACAATAAGTCTTTTTAGTTTTTTCTAAATAATATTTTCGAAGTTTCATTAAAAAACAAAAACATATGAATTTTTTTGTCCAGTGTAATATATATATATATATATATATATATATATATATATATATATATATATATATATATATATATATATATATATATATATATATATATACTATATATATATATATATATATATATATATATATATATATATATATATATATATATATATATATATATATATATATATATATGAATGTATGATTATTTATTATTATCTTAAAAAATTTATTATTATTTTATAAAATATTATAACAAAAAAATTAATTTCTATTTCATGTTTTAAAGAGTAGTTTAGGGTTTCACGTTGTTAGGTCTTTGTCCAGGGTACTTTAGAATATAGTCCAAAAGATGGAGCCGATATTCATTAGTTATATGACGTTTCTCCATTATAATGTAATAGGCGAACACCCTAGTGGGTACAGGGGGTAGTTATTAGGGATAAACATACCCTATATTTAAGTACTGATGTAAGTAAACAAAATCCCAAAAGGCGGACCCCTGGGTGAATACTAAAGGGAAACAGGAGTAAATGTGGTGATATTCCTTATTCCTTAATTTGTACTTTACACATTTCACTTTTTTCTATTTAAATAATAATAAAGAATGTTTATTTATTTATATGATACACCCAAAAACATCGTTTTAAATTTTCTTTTCGATATTTCGATATTTTCAAGTTGCATTAAAATTTATGGATATATTGGAAGAAGTCAAATTTATATCAATATTTTGTGTTTTTATTTATCTAATTGTTACAAATGTATTAAGTATAATTTTTTTTAATTGTTAATGCAGGTGATTTATACTGGTCATTTTTAGATTTTTAATAACATGAAATCCTAGAAAAAAATCATAAAAATTTGTATTTTTTTGTAATATAAATGTGAGGTAAAATTTTTAACTGGGCTCTTAATTTTGTTTTTAAATTGATATTTTTGCGATATATCAATACGGTATTTATAGATTAGGCATAAGGTTTAAAAAATAAGACTGTATATGTCAAAATTGATGGACTAGTTACCGAGATACGAGAGCCCAGGTATGAACAAAGCGATTCAGGTAAGTGGTACATTTGACCCTGTTTTATGGGCCTATGTATGCATCTACCTACTATCCTTTTGGATTTTGACTTCTTGATCTTTTACTAATAAGCGGTTAAAAAGGCAGACCTGTCACTGAAAACGGACTTTCCCCCAAATTTTCACTCACCACCTTTGCTCTGCCTTTTTGTATTCACCCAGGTGTTTACCTTTTAGGATTTTGTTATGTCAATACCTACTCACCTGACCAACTTTTACCCCCTATAGCTACCGCTGTATCCACAAGGATATCCACCTACGCAGGATTTTAACTATTGGTATTTAATGAAAAAATTACAATGGAGAACTGCCATATCACTGAAGACGGCCAAATATTGGTTCTTTCTTTCCTACTAAAACTACAGTTAAAGAGATAGAAAACAGGTCCATGTAGCAAATTTCTTACTTTATAAATAATATATATATATATATATATATATATATATATATATATATATATATATATATATATATATATATATATATATATATATTATATATATATATATATATATATATATATATATATATATATATATATATATATATATATATATATATATATATATATATATATATATATATATATATATATATATATATATATATATATATATATATATATATAGTTTATTTGTTAATTTTTCTTTGACCTTTGCCATGATATATTGTTTATGGTTTTCCAAAATTTTCTGGTTTTTTCTTGGGGATAAGGTCAGGCAATATATAAAAACAGTTTCTTACTAAGCAATTTATGTTCAATTTATGTCAATTACGACGTTTCGGCCTGGAAGGGCCTTCATCAGGTATATAATATGTATTTTTTTATAAGAACAAATCAATCTTAAAACTAAGGGGCTTCTTACGAAAAACACTCATTTTTGTTGTTGTGTAAAATTTAATACTTGAAAAGACAAACAAACACTTAACATTTAAAACAGTTATATTCACAAATAAACGGTCTTCGTTTCAACCATTTATTTTTTTTTTAATTATTATTTATCAAATACCGTTCGAATACTTCTAGGCGTGATTCTACATGTAAAATTATGAAGAAAAGTTCATATGAACATAGGTCCGCAAATGCGTCATAAGCTTGCTATGGTGATTCAGAGATGGCACCGTGATATGTGGTTTAATTTTATATTTCTGGAACCGTTTCAGATAGCCATCTGAATTTTGGAAATATGAATTTCTTTTAGTAGTAGGCAATTTTCAGTGTTTTTATTAAACGATTATTTTAATCAGGGGCGTACCGACGGGGAGGTCTCGGTTTAATTTATTCACATTTTTATTAAACGTCATATTTTTGCAGTTTTCTTTAGAAATTTTGATTTCGTGGAATAAATGACATAAAAAAGGTATATTTGTAGAAAACCTGTCGGGCTGGCCGTTTTAGAGAAAACATTTCCTAAAAGAAAATAATGCATGCATGGTCGCTCAATAATAAAAAAAATTGCTACATCAAAGTAGGCTTATGTCAGTGCTAAGTTGACAATGAAAAAAGGTCTAGTTACCCTTTTTACGGTAAACGAATTTGACGTAAGGTTTAAAAATAAAGTTTTTTTTGATTATTATTGTTAATAACAGTGTAATTAAAAAAAGTCACTGTTCTCGTTTTTTAAAAAAATGCCGGAATACTCTTTTGCTGAAATGGCCGACATGCACTTCATGTACGGCAGAGCAAACGGTTGTGCGGTGAAGCTCGGAGGTTGTACCAAGGGAAAATTTTCCAAATCGCCCGCTTCCTTCTGATAAACTGTTCAGCAGTTTACATCAGGGTTAAGAAAACTGGTAATTTTACGCCAAATAAAGAGATTGTGGACGAAATCGTACTACGCGAAAAGCCGCAGGCAAGGAGATTGTTCTATAACAGATTGAAGCTAATCCAGGTAGTAGCACCAGAAGAATTTCAGCACGAACGAATATTCCAAAAACGTTGTATGGGAAATTTTACACGAGGAACTTTTGTATCCATACCATTTGCAAAGAGTTCAAGGCAAAACCTCAAGATTTCATGCCTAGAGTGGAGTTTTGTCAGTGGATGCAGATGAAATGCCATCAGGACCGTCATTTCCTTGATAAAGTCTTATTTACAGACGAGGGGCTTTTTCGCGTGAAGGAGTGGTAAATTTTCGCAACTATATTTGGTCAGATGAAAATCCTCACGCCGTTTTTCGAAACTCGGTTTCAAGATAAGTTTTCCATTAATGTTTGGGCAGGTATTATAGGAAATAGATTACTAGGGCCATACGTTATGCCGCAGCGTTTAGATGGTCCCGCATATCCTTATTTTTTTACAAAACACTTTGCCAGTTTTGCTTGAAGATTTGCCTTGTGGATTAAGATTAGAAACATTTTTTATGCACGATGGGGCTCCAGCCCACTTTAGTTTATTAGTGCGACAATATCTAAATCAGACTTATCCAGATCGGGGATTGGACGAGGTGGACCAGTAGCTTGGCCTCCCCGTTCGCCGGATCTTAATCCGTTAGACTATTTTCTCTGGGGTTATTTAAAACACTTGGTTTATTCAGTGCCTATTGAAAGTATACAACAACTGAACACAGAGTCATTCATTGTTGCCAAGAAATACGGAACAAGCAAGGTGTTTTTCAACGGTTAAACGTTCAATGAGAAATCGTTTAGCTAGTTGTATTGAAATGAATGGACATCACTTCCAACACTTGCTGTAACTAAAGAAGCAAGACTCATGTTTGATTTAAGTCAGTAGTATTATTTGTTTCTGTATTTTCCTTTTTTTTTTTTTCATATTATAAATTTGTTTTTCATTTACCGTTCCTTTTTATTACTATTAAACAATACCTTCTGCATATTTGTCTTCTTATTTATGTAACTAAATAAAAACTTAATTTTTTACTTTATTTCAACTTACCACCGACATAAACCCACTTTGATGTAGCAATTTTTGTTATTATTGACGACCATGCATGCATTATTTTTTTGAGGAGTGTTTTCTCAAAAACGGCTAGCCTAAGGTTTTCTACAAAATCCCTTTTTTTACGTCATTTATTCCCGGAATCATAATTTCTTTATAAAACTCAAAAATATGAGTTTTAATAAAAATGTGAATAAATTAAACCGAGACTTCCCTGTCGGTACGCCCCTGATAAAAATAATCGTTTAATAAAAACACTGAAAATTGCCTACTACTAAAAGAAATTCATATGCCAAAATTCAGATGGCTATCTGAAACGGTTCCAGAAATAAAAAAATAAAACCACATATCAAGGTGCCATCTTTGAATCACCATAGCAAGCTTATGACGCATTTGCGGACCTATGTTCATATGAACTTTTCTTCATAATTTTACATGTAGAATCACGCCTAGAAGTATTCGAACGGTATTTCCGGACACCCTGTATATGGGACATAGAGCAACAGCAGATTCCGTAGGTCGAAATAATGCAATTTACGTAAACCTGCCTTATTCCAAAGTTGACAATAACTAAGATACAAGGTGTCAAACTTTTAATTTTGTTTTAGTTTTTTCGTTACAATTTCTTAGCTAAATGATAAAGTAGTACAAAATAAGGAATTTGGGAGTTCTTTGAGGCGAGAAATTCAAATTTGTTCATGCTTTTAATGTTGCTAGTAGAAGGGCCCAGCTACTGCCTACCCTACTTGTTTTAGATGGCATAACCCTTTAAGCTTAATATATTGACCTGTTTATTAAAAAATAAGTTACTATAATCATCTTTCCATTAAAAATGTATTCCTTATTTAGGTCTCTAGGAGCAACTGTTTTCGAGATAAAGCACTTTAAAAGATCCCGCAATTTTCTTATGAAAAATGGGTTTCGTCCAATTGTTTTCAAACTTTGCATACTTATAGTTCTCAACAGGCTGATCAAAAGTCTTTATGAGCACAAAACTCGAAAACCCCTCAACCCCCTAAAATCACCCTTAAAAGTACCCAAATCCCCAGTGATCTGAGGGTAATTTTGGGGGGTTGGAGGAGGTTTCGGGTTTTGTGCCCGTTAAGACTTTTGATCAGCGTGTTAAGAATTTCTATCTTTAAAACAATTTTAAAAAACTTTTTTCCAAAGAAATTTGCGGAGTCCTTTAAAGTGCGTTTATCTCGGAAACGTTGCCCAAACAAATGGGTTCAATTTTGATGCAAAGGGAATTATGGTAACTTTTTTTTTAAAAAATCAGGTCAATATACTTCTTAAAAAATATGTCATCTAAAACAAGTCGAAATAGGCCGTAAGTAGAGACTACTAGCAACATCAAAAGCATGGAAAATTTAATTTTCGTCTCAAAAACCCCAAATTCCCAATTTTGTACAACTATATTATTTAGTTAAGAAATTATTATGGAAAAACTAAAACAAAACTAAAAGTTTGACACCCTGTATCTTAGTTATTATCAACTTTGGGATAAGGCAAGTTTACGTAAATTGCATTATTAAAGATCTAAGGAATCTGCTGTGGCTTTGTGTCCCATTACTTTTGGGACACCCTGTATAATTAACTACTACCTCTGAACAAACTACCTATAATGGTTCTACAGTTTTACCTGGATCAGCTTGGCATTAAAATATTTTTTTTAGTAAGGTCAATTAAAAACTGGGCTTTTTAAAAACAAAAATTGTAACAACGTTAATCGAAAGGTTGCCATCAGTCATTTCATGTCTTTAAAAATATTTCTCGTAATCCCAAAATCCCAAAAAAATTACTATTAATAAATTATTTTTTGTAATAAACAGGGGCTTAATAGGGTTAAACTTGTGTATTTACCACCAATAAAAAAATATTTGTTAAGTATTGTTTGTGTACAGTTTTTAAGTATTTGGGCCAAGAAATTTAAAACTCACATTTTTAACACGTATTTAATTTATTTCCTGAAGCAGGTGAGAAGCTTGTCCTTTTCTTTATTTTAAATTCTGGTCAAATTTTATTCACCGATTTTTGCTGTAGAGTCTTAAAAAGGGAAATTTCGTAAAAATAGCTTCTTTTAGTTTTTTTGGTTTTGGTATGTTATCCTAAGAAATAATACGATCTTGTTTATGTATTTCTAAGTTAAACCTTAAAGTTAATTGTAAAAAATAACAAAACTTGCTGTAATGATCGTAATGCGAGACCTCTATATGTTATACTAGATGAAAAGCCTGTTTCCGCCAGGCGAGAGACAATATTAAGTAGCCTCTGTCTCCGTAAGACGCCTTCCGTACGGCTAACGGCAAAAAAAAAACTTTTTTTTTCTCCTATTTTTGTCCCGGGCGGAAGGGAATTAAAAAACGGGCTTCGTTAGGTTCTAGCCACTGCTAAAAACTACGACTGTGCCGAATTTCATGATTTTAGCTCAAGCCATAACTACATAAAATATATCCACATTAGCAAATTATATATATATAGATTTATATAGTGTTGTGGAAACAATAGATCTGAGACCCAGCTTTAAAACACACATAACCTAATTTTAACAATCGACTAACCACTGAAAAAAAGAAAGATATATCTTGGCAACAGAATATAACTTTCTTTTAATTATTTATCAGAAGAAGCATTAAAAGATGCAAATTTTGTTTTATCATTTAATTTAGTAGATGCGAAGAATATATAAGATACATTTTTAGAATAAAACTTTCCAACTTTCCTAGAAGTTCAGTTAATAAACCCAAGTAGTTTTAGGAATTTCACCTTTTAAAGCACTTTAAACTGATAAAAATTTAATTAAATTATCTTTTTTTTAATATGCTGTCTTAAGAAGCAGACTAGTTTAAAGAGTTTCTTTTGGCAAAGAATACTTAAAATAGGTTAGCAGTTACTTGTTGGGAATTTTATAGTTTATAGTGTATTATATATTAAAACGGTGGAAAAAGTTTACTGGACCAAGACCCTGACCATCTAACGCACTGTATTAAATGGCATATGTATAAGCTAACCCTTTAAACATATATCTACTAAAGAAAGCCTTGGCGCGATAAGTCCACAACCTTTCCTTCTCGCCTTGTGTGCAATCGCGTCAAGGCCACCTCTAGTAGTTATATGCTCGAAGAGCTAATTTAACAATATCTTATTAATTAAGTAGTAAGAGAAACCATGTGGTAGGGTTCGTATATAACCAATATACCTATATAACCAATATACCTATATAACCAATATACCTATATAACCAATATACCTATAAAAATTAGATAAAATAGTCCAATTAAGAGTGCATTTACGCTACACCTTAGGGGTCGGGCGAAAGGATGCGAAGACGGTGGGCGGAGACTAACAAACTCCCACTATCACAATTTTCGTATAGCCGCATTAAAAATATTATATTTTATTTGGGTTCTTCCAAATTCGGTGTATCGATGCGATGTTGTTTCCGATTGCAAGCCTACAGGAGATAACGTTTTTCGGTAACTATTTTTCACTTAAATGACATAAATTATACACCATTTAAAAGGTAAGGAAATAATCTATGCCTCTGCTGTAACGGATTTTTAAAATATGAGTCGAGTTAAGAGAAAATAGTATCTAAACATAACTGATTTTAGGGTGACTTTCACTCAAGGAAATATTAAAAACTAAATCCAAATTTAAAAATATTACAGCAGAAGCCTAAATTATTGGCTTTCATATAGTTTTTGAAAATTATCGATAGCTTATACTGTTTTTAAGAAAAACTTATGCCCCGAACCCCAAATTGGATCCAATTTTCGCGGCACGAATGGACTCTTAACACGGGTCCTGTGTGCCCAATTACGCTGCAAGTGGAGATTACCTTCATGGTACGTTTTTTGAATTGCTGATTCCGAATTTCGGGGTCCCGCAGTTTGGAAATTCTGACATTATCCCTAAAAATGCAAAAATAATCCTTTTTAGGGATTTGTTAACGAAAATCCTATAAATACTTGTGAAAGTGCTTATAGCACCTGGAAAATACTCTAAGGGTACGTTTTTTTGGGTCGCTGATTCCGAATTTGGAGGTCCCAAAACCTTTGAACTTCTACAGCGTCACCCCTAAAAAGGCAGAAAATACACTTTTTGTTTATAAAAGAATAATCATAAAAAATTATAGAAATTATTTATTATTGATAAAAATTTGCATTTTTCACTACATTATACTAATCTGGGCATAAATTAAATTTTAGGGTAATTTATTGGAGGTGAGGAAACCCCCCCCCAAAAAAAAATATGGCTTTTTTTCAAAAATCTAGGGCAAAAATATTTTTTTTTTTGTCATGTTTTAGGGGTAGTTTTTCTCGTTAAAAGGGTACAAGAAAGTATCACCTTATGTTTGGTCATACTTTCTTGTAAGCACATTTTTTGGTATATTAAAAAAATACAAAATAAATTATTTTAAACTCATTATTTTACTATTAATTCAAATTGGATATTTTCTAAGTCCCTAAAATTTTTTTGGGGGATCTTTTTTAATCCTTTGGGAGGAAAATTTTTTTTTTGGGCAATATCTCTTTTAAAAGTAAAATTTTAGGCAAAAAGCACATTTTTCCTGCATTTTTTTTTTTAAAATTTAAGATTTTTAAAAATAATTGGGGGTTGTTTCACCCCAAATAAATTGCCCTAAAATTTATTTGGGGCTTAAATTAATATAATGTTCAAAAAAATACAAATTTTTATAATGGGTCCCTGACCAAAGGGATCCCGGGAATGAAATGGCTGACAAACTCGCCAATTTGGGAGCTGAGGACAATGGACCTGAATAACCGTGGGAGTCTTTACAACAGGATATGACAGAGATAAAACTGGATAGAGAAACGGTTCGATGAGAACTGGAAAAAGAAAAAGCCAGACAATCAAAGGCTATTTGGGGAAGAACTATGGAAGGACCTACCGTGAACAAAGGACTTTCAATAGGGTTTCAAATAACCCCGACAGGCATACTGACAGGGTCATTTTTAAAAACAGACACTATCTCAACAAGATGGAAAAAGCGAGACAAGTACATGTAGATGGTGGAGAGGGAAGAGAGGACCCAACATGTCAGAGATTGCCCAGCACTAGGGCACATCAGGGGGAAATGTCTGGGTACGGCATGGCTGGACCTAAATAATAAGATTCCTACCCTAACGGGCCGCATACTAAACCGTTGGGGCTCTAGTAAGCAAAACGACGCACCATATTAGTGTAAAAGGAATGCATACGTAAGGGACAGTCGGGGTGACGAAACCTGTGTTGTTAAGGGTTTGAGAGCATATTGGGATCGGTTAGTTTAAAATTTGAAATCGGCGACCCAAAAACGGACCCTGGAATTATTTTCTAGGTCCCTAAAGAACATTTTTATAAGTTTTTTATAGGATTTTCGTTAAAAAACTCCTAAAAAGGATGTTTTTGCATTTTTAGCTAGAATTTCTATGCTGGAAGACCCCGAAATTCTGACTCAGCGAATCAAAAAAACGTATCCTGAAGGTAGTCTCCACTTGCAGCATAATAAGGCACCCAGGACCCGCGTTTTAAATGGACTAAAAGCCGCATTCTTGAAAATCAGTACCTAAAAAATTCACTTGTACCAAGGAACACAAGTTTTGTAAAAAATTAGATTTTGCCTTCTATTAATAATAATTTTTAAATTTGAATTATCTAAAAATATCCGTTAACGCAAATTTTACACTTTAAAAAATCCCGTTAACATACAGGGTTATTCATTTTAAAGTAAACAGGGCTTTATTTTTGAACTTTCCTGTACTTTTTTAAAACACGAATATAGCCATTTCGTGTTTTTTTCCGTAGAATTCAATAATCTAATCATAAAAAACATTTAAATCAAAAACAAAGAGTAACTTGACGTTTAAATGGAAACCCCGTATATTTTTATATCAATAGATAGAGATTTTCACGAGGAATTCGGTGAAAATAGGTTTGCTGGGTTTATTTCCTGCGAGTTCTGATGCAATTGTCTAAAAAGGATAGTTTCACCTGAAAAAACCTGGCTGCCACAGGTCACAGGTGCTTATTTGTCAAAGTCAAGAATTTTAAAAATACGTTTATTACTTTTAGAAGTAGTTTTATAATGAGGTTTTCATCAAAAAGAACGGCTTCAAATTGTAACTCTCGCCAGGGAAACACAACGAAGATATGATGCATATTTTCACCGAAATATATCAGTAAAAACGATTTTAAAACTGAAGGTCTTATTCAAAGAAACAAAATCGTTACATATTAGAAAAAGGACTACAATAAGAAAAGAAACCGGGATCGAGCTATTCTAAATTATTTTACTTTGTATCCCATGAAGTCAATTACTGACGCAGTTAGAGACTTGAGTATGGTCCTGCAAGAAGAAGAATAATCTGTGCGATGGTTCAGAGAAACACTGAAATATTTTAAGTATCTTCCATATCACGTTCTTTCAGTGCAGCATTAAACACGTGAACAAAAGGAACTTCGCTTTCAATTTGTTTCCCAAATTTTAATCCATGAACAAGATAACGATCCTACCCTGTTTCAAACGATTCTTTGGACGGATGAAGCTACGTTCACTACATCAGGAATGTTTAACCGACGCAATACGCACAGCTGGGCAAGACGAAATCCCAGGAAATTTCAAGAGGCTAAATACCAAGGGAGGTCTTCTCTTCATGTTTGGTGTGGTGTGCTTAACAATAGAATTGTCGGGCAAATATTCTATGAGGGATCCTTAACTGGAGAAAGATATCTCAGCGATATTGAGGACAAACGTATCGCAAGATAATTTGGCAACCAGACGGACCGCCGCCCCATGCTTTTCTTCAAGTTGTCCAGTATCTCAATCGCCGATACAATCAGTGGATTGGGCGTTATGGCACTATTAGATGGCCACCTAATAGTCTAGATATTACAATTTTGGACACTTTTCTATGGGATCACTTGAAAAATGTCGTTCACCAAAATGGGAACACAAACACGGAAGAAATGAGAGAAAAAATTGTAAATAAAATTAATCGTCCTTACCAAGAACCTCAAATAATATCGGCGAGCTTAGAAAGGCTAAGGAGGAGTTATAGATCATGTTTCGAAAATAACGGGGGTCATATAGAACATTTAAATTATTAGTAATATATATTCTTGATATAAGCGTTCTTATTACCATCATATACCTCGTATTGTATTTTAATTTTTTCCGTTTATTGTAATTTTGCTGCTTGGTTTAGAAATAGATATATCATATCATTTTTAGCATATAATATAATTTGAAGCCGTTCTTCTGATAAAAACCTTTATTATAAAACTACTTCAAAAAGTAATAAACGTATTTTTAAAATTCTTGACTTTGACAAATAAGCACCTGTGACCTGTGGCAGCCAGGTTTTTTTAGGTAAAACTATCCTTATAGTATCATTCAGTTTTTAGACAATTGCAGCAGAACCGCAGGAAATAAATCCAGCAACCCCTATATCACCGAATTCCTCGTGAAAATCTCTATCTATTGATATAAAAATATACGGGTATTTCATTTAAAAAATACGTCACTCGTGCTGTAACTCTTTTGTTTTTGTTTCACATGTTTCTCTGATTAGATTATTAAATTTTACGGAAAAAATACACGAAAAAGCTATATTTGTTTTTTTTTTTAAGTACAGGGAAGTTCAAAAATAAACCCCTGTTTACTTTAAAATAAATAAGCCTGTACAAAGAAAAAATATTTTATAAAAAAATATATTTTGCCTTCTATTAATAATAATTTTTTGAATTTTAATGATCTAAAAATATCCGTTTACGCAAATTTTACACAATTGGAATTGAAACCTCCTTTTAAATATCTTTTTCATTAAATTGTAGGCAAATTCCATTTTACTCTTTAAAAAATACCGTTAACATACATGGATAACTTTCACAATAACAGAACCTAGACATTCACCCAAAAACTTTTGTGTCAAAATGTACACTGCTGTGGTATTTCAAAACGCCAAAGAAACACTTTTGTAAAACAATACTTTTTATAATTTAGACATATAGAGCACATTCGGTGAAATAACAAAGAAGTAACTTACAAAGTTTATATAACCTTTTTTTAATTTACCCAGCAATTTTTAAATTTATTGTTGCATAAAGGCAATTTTTCATTAACTCAAGTAAATATTTGAACGCCGTAAGGTTACTCTATTTTTAAACTTTATTACAACAGTTTTTTAACATAAAAGCAAGTAATAACGAGCTCAGCAATTTCCTCTAAAAATAGCCACGCAACCCATTGACCCATTATAAAGACTAGTGGGAGCTGATTTGCATACTGAATGTTCCTTTCTGACTTTTAAGTTTAAATAGGTACTTATTTCTAAAATATAGCGTATAATAAAGGATCATAGCTTTAAAACAAAAACAAAGACTTTTAAAAGCTGTGATAACTATTAGGGTCTAATCAAAATACTTGGAAAATCAGTCCCACTAAGACCTTTTTTATTTTTAGTCGAGACAATGAAGCACTTTGCCTCAAAATTTTTTACACGAAGATGGATCGAAATGCGGTTTTTTGCATTGGCTTCCAAAAAATTCTTGTAAAAAATGTACCTACTCTGTGACTTATACAAACCGCAAATTGCATTGCAGTTGGAAGTTTTAATAACTTTGTAAATAAGAGTCAGAACTGGCCCAAATCAGGTTTCCAGAGGTTTTCGAGGTCGCTGTTCACGATTATGATGTTCAAATTGACCCACAGCCGACCTGGAGCTCAGGAACGCCGATGATCGTCATCTCCGTGGAAATTCACACGAGGAAGGAGAGAAACTTGACGCCCTGGGCATCAGCGAACACCCCCCGGACACCTGGTGTGCCGAAACCTGGACGTTGACGTCATCCCCAAGAATTTTTCTGGCAAGATCGCCAAAAACATCCCCAAAATCATTGTAGTGTGTGTATCATTGTAATTCAAAGTTCACGTCAAAAACTAATCCCCGAACACCTAGTGCACCGGAACCTGGGCCTGAACGTCGTCTCCAAGGATTTTCCAGAAACGACCGCTAAAGACAAACCGAAAATCGTTATGGGGGTTTTGGGGCGCTGAATCCAAATTTTACCCCGAAAACGTACATCCGGACACCTGGTGCACCGGAACGTCGTCTCCCAAGGTTTTCCAGACACGATCGCAAAAAACTAACCAAAAAAACCCTATAAAGATTTTCGTTTCGTCTTTAGCGGTCGTGTCTGGAAAACTCTCAGAGACGACGTTCAGGCCCAGGTTCCGGTGCACCAGGTATTTGGGGCGTCGTGAAATTCGGATTAAGCGCCCCAAATAATCCACAAACCGATTTTAGGTTCGTCTTTTTCGACTCTGTGAGAAAAACACTCGGAGATGAGGTCCGCGCCCAGGTTCCGGTGTACCAGGAGTTTAGAGGGTCGATTTCGACGTGAAATTTGGGTTCAGCCCCCAAAAAACGCCAACATAATGATTTTCGGGTTGCTTTTGGCAATCTTGTCAAGAAAACTCTCGGAGATCGTCCACGTCCAGGTTCCAGGTGTCCGGAGGGTTCGCCGATGCCATATTTGAATTAGCGACTCAAAAAAACCCGGAGGCGTTTCTCTTTTCCTTGAAAATTTGGAAGAGTTCGGAATGAAGATCATCGGCGTTCTGAGCTCTCGGCTGTGGGTCAATTTGAACATCATAATCGTGACAGCGACCTCAAAAACCTTCGGAAACCCGATTTGAGCCAGTTCTAACTTTTATTTACAAAGTTATTAAATCTTTCAAAAGCCGTCTCAAAAAATGCATTTTTGGAATGCATTTTTGGCTGCACCAATGCAATTTGCGATTTGTATAAATCACAAAGTAGGTACATTTTTTACATACATTTTTGGAAGCAAATGCAAAAAATTGGGAGCCAATGTTATCGTTGGCTTCCAACTAGATCTGGTTATATAAAGAATTTTACCGAGAAAAGCAAAACAGCGGAGGGCAGAATGTCTCTAATTTCACTAAAATAGATAAGTAATTTTAATATGGAAATTGTTTTCGCCTTTTACCAAAGCTTAACAAGAGGTAGTGAAGCGACCGTTTTACATGCTGACACTCTGAATTTTCCAGTTAACATGCTGTGCTCGCCCTATTCTGCTAACTCTCTGAGAATTTTTGAGTTGAAATACGGAGCTTGCCATATTCTGAGGAGACACCGATGTTGTCTGGCTCTAGACCATATCAAAATCTCCGACTAGTTAAAGCTATTGCGAGGTACATCTAGTTGCTCCGAAATGTAGTGACAGGCCCTTTTTTTTGTCCTCAAAAGTTTGTACTGTCGGACACCGCACGGTAAACGCTACCACGTGTAATTTAGGAAAAAGGGATAAGGAATCACCCCGACATGTCGAAAACACATTCACAGTACTTACAGGTAGCACTGCCTGTTTTCCGGTAAAGAAGAACGTAGGTTGAGAGTATGTAGAAGAGTCTACAACTGAGAGTAGAGAGGTGTTAAAAAGAGTCTTTAGAAGAGATTCTTAAAAATAATCTGGTCTTAAAAAGAGTCTGTAGAAAAGTAAGAAGTTGAGGAGATTCTTGAAAAGAATCTAGTCCTGAAAAGAGGCCTAAAGGTTAGAGGGCGGCCTCGATGATTTTACAATAGCCACTGAATCAACACAAATCCTGAACATTCAGTGCCATCTCCGCAAATTTCGGCACTTAAACCCAAAAATATTTACCAAAAAATCCCTTACGGATGCCCTTAATCTATGGTGATTAAAAATTTCAAACCGATGCTGACCCAACCGTCGATGCTATCAAAGTGTTTTTAAACGTGCCGTTTTCAAAACAACCTTGAATCAGGACTCTTAGAGTAAATACTTCTGGAGGCAGTACCTAAAATCACCCTTTTACCAGTCGACCATGGATGACTACAGTCCCTGGTAGAAAGGGCCCAAATTAGAAAAAAAAAGAACCGAAACGAGACTACAAAATTTCCCTACTAAATTGACAGAACCCAACCTTAAAAAAACAAAGAAATTATATAAACAAATATCTACGATTGCAAAAGATATTAAAAAATTTTACCGTCTCAGACAAAAAACCTCTTGGCAAACTAACCAAAATTGTATGAAAAACCAATAAAAAGAAGCACCTAAACAAACAAACAGGCCAAAACATAAACATCACCGCTAGCCGAAACATCTCCCTGGTAATAATAAGGAATAAGGAAAAGCCAAGATAATAAAGAACTTTAAATTTTAACCAGGTAAATAAGGCTATTAACTATAAATCCCCTGCAAAATGTGTAAGATACTGGAGTGTTAATATTATAAGATTTTTTAGTTAGTCGATAAGCGTCTCGACACAAAAATGCGGATATTATAATTCTAGGTGGACCCAACAAAATGCAACTAGAATTCACCAAGCAAGATCTATAAAAAGCCACTAGCAAGGAGGTTGTACCAAGGAAACGAAAGATTTTCAAGACCCTGTCGCTCGAAGCAAAAAAGGATTGATGAAAAGAGCAAAGTAAGCCTCGGTATTTCATTACAATTGAAATAAAACTCATACAGGTGAGTGCATAACTCTTGATATAAGCATCAACATTTAAAAAAAAGGAGTACATTGCTAATGACAAAATCAAACTGTTACAGAGTAAACAACTTCTTGCTACTCAACGGTCAAAAACGCTTGTTTCACTACTCCAGTAGCCAAATCGCAAAAAAGCTCTGAAGCATTTAATGCACGTGTTAACTACTCGAAGGCCAAACCGAAAGTCCGATTACAAGTTCTAAAACACGATGGTGCCTTTATATCTATAAACAACAAAGAACCCAGAAATATACGTAAAAAGGCTTTACCTAATTACCCGTAGTTTAAACTGTTATTTATTGTTTACGGTTTACCCATTCATTACATATTCATTGTTTTGACATTAAAATGCATTGAAATTATTACCCCACATTCGTTATGCCAAGGTTTTTTTATTATTTAATGCTCCCGATGTACTATCTCCAAAAACAGAATAAATGCATTATTTGACCGGCAATTTATGAATTTTATACAGACCGTGTTTCCGCATATTTAACATTTTTTTGAAACAATTTAAAACCAAAAGGTCTATTTAGCAAATTAATGTATGTATAGGGATCAAAGGATAATATTAACAGAATTATTTCTTTTAATAAAATGGAAATGATGAGAAAATATTAAAATAAAAAAATAAATTTTATAGCGAGCGAGAGAAATGTTGCACCATTTGAATTTTTTTAAAGCACTTTAAAGTAATTTTTGATTAAAAGGTACGTTAGTAAATCTACGGCCTATGCTATGGTATGACACAGGCCTGTGCCCTGTTCTACTAAGCATAGAACATTTTAAAAACATTGTATAATATTACCTGTAAATTTGACACAAAACATTTTGTATTATTAGTACCTCAATACATGTGTGGAAGACATATATTTCCAAGTTCCAAGTGGTGGCACTACCACAATGTTTAAAAGGTGACGTAATCTCCATCGGTACCAACACTCACGGTACCTAGTACTTAGGCTTCACAAGCCTTGGTGGGCTCTTTTAAAGTTGAACCAAAGTATATAAATTATATATTTTTTTAATATTCTTGTCTTTACAGATAAAATCTGAAAGTTAGTCTTCACAAAAATAGTAACTTCCAAATGAAGGGTACAGGGGAAAACGGCTAAATCAATTTTTAACGGAATTGAGATACCTACGTCTTTCGATAGAAAATATTGTATTATTCTAAAAAAAATCCCGACAAGAACGCGATAAGTCGGGAGATATTAAATAAAAAAATTATCCCTTACCGGTGAAGTTCATGCGGTACCGATCAAAAACGGGCGTTTATGTCGAGGTTTTTACCTGAGTTCGGCCGAAAAATTTACCAATTTACAGAGTTTTTAAAAGTTCTGTGGAAAAGAGGATCAATATTATTTTACCTCACTGGTGCATAATTAACTGGGAATATGGGAAAATTATTTCCTATAAAAAAAAACTTTCAAGTAAACAACAAAATATTCTAGTTTATTTTATTACACTAATCAAACTATTAAGTTTTTATTTTAGGTGATCAGATTCATATGAAAATACCGAAGATTATTTTTTGATTTAGTTTTGTTTCACTATATTAGTTATAGGTACCAGGTGGTGCATCGCCAGACTGGCCATAGGAAATCCCATGTAAATTTTGATACATTAAAATATTGGCTCCCCTATTGAAGTTACAACAATATTGTATTAGACTATTTTGAGAACGTTGATAAGATTAGCTCACATACTTTATTTCGTTTTTATCTGATAAGGCAATTAAAAGTTATTTAAGAAAAACTATTTGTAAAATCGTTGCATACCTGCTACATACCTTAATGAATCCACCAGTAATAAATAAAATGTCTTGCCAACTTTTTACGTTTTACTTTGTATAGTTATTTCAACATGTTTTACAGTATTGAAGAGAAAATAATGGTTGTAATCATTTAATAAATACAAGTAATTACATTGAACTACATAATGAGATTTTTACATAATTGAACAATTTTATAGGAAGGTGAAAAACCCACTTAAAAACTGTCTAAAAATACGTTTTAACACAACACATTGAAACTAAAAGCTAATGTTTTTTAATTAGATGCTCAAACAGACCTCCGTTTACTGCTATAGTCGATTGCACGCCGCTGAAATTGAACTTTTAATTCTTCTAAATTTTGATAACTCAAATTTGTATAAATAACATTTTTAATATGACCCCAAAGGAAGAAGTCGTTTGGCGCAAGATCAGGAGACCTAGCTGGCCAATTTATGGTGTAATTTGGTCCTATAGTCAGTCCATTGAAAACATTTTGAACATGTTCCCTTACTTCTCGTGAATTGTGTGCAGGACAACCATCCATTTAAAACCAAATGTCTTGATTGTCAGGTGCAACTTCTTCCAATGCCGGTCCCACTTGATTTTGTAATAGTTCTAAAAAAGTTTCTGTTCCCAAATTGTAATTCAAGAAAAAAGGTCCAATAATTCGCGGTCCAAATATACCCGCCCAAACGTTTACCGTTTGAGGGTATTGAGTCCTTGTAGATACAAATCTGTGTTCATTTTTTTTGCTCCAGTATTTGATGTTTTGAACGTTTTGGTTCATTGTTTAATGTTGAAGATGCATTCGTTACATAAAGTAAAATCATCTAAATCAAGGCATTATTTTCTTAAGCTCTTCCATCCAGTACATTATTATTTCGCTCTAAGCAGTTGCATTTATTAATAACAGTACCTTTTGTTTCAAACTTATGAACTATATTTTGAACTGTTGTCTTACTTGGAATGTGTCTGTCAGGAAAAAACGTAGAGAACATGTCGGATACTCTTCGATAACTATTTTCCATTTAATACCATTTAATTATTGTTATTTTCTCTTCAATACTGTAAAACATTTTAAAATAACTAATACAAAGTAAAACGTCAATTAAAAAGTTGACAAGACATTTTATTTATTACTGGTGGATTCATTAAGGTATGTAGCAGGTATGCAACGATTTTACAAATAGTTTTTCTTAAATAACTTTTAATTGCCTTATCAGAAAAAAAAAGAAATTTAGAATGTGAGCTAATCTTATCAACGTCTTCAAAATAGTCTAATACAATTTTGTTTTAAATTCAATAGGGGAGCCAATATTTCAATGTATCAAAATTTACATGGGATTTCCTTTGGCCAGTCTGGCGATGCACCACCCGGTATAGGCAAACCGCTGGATGTTGAGTAAAATAAACTACTTTACAAAACAAAATTGTTATAAATTCAGGGAAAAAAGCGGGCTAAGTCACGACCATTTATCAATAAATTGTTGATTTTTCTATCAATAATTTATTAAAATGCTTGCAGTTTATGACCTACCGATCTCAGATAGCCTGGAAACATATTGGCAAAAAGAAAATGTTATCAATTCAAATACTTTAGTTTTTGTAGCGTTTTGAAATTTAAAATTGCTTTTCTTAAAATCATAAAATTTGATTTAGCCCGTTTTTCCATGTACCCTTAAATAGTAAATAGTCTCTGTTTTTTATCAAAAACAAAGGCTGCAGCTCTATAAATTGTATGTGTATCCATGATATCTGGAGGGTTTTACCTAGATAGGCAAGAATGTTAAAAATGTGTTCTTAAGGCCACATATCGCAAGAATTTTCACAATATTGCATGTAACAAACATTTTTCAGCTTTTTCCTTTGTAAAAATGTTGCATAAATGTCATTAAATATTGTAATAATGTTGCCTTGTTATGTTTTGGGGTGACATTTTAAACCAATGCATTTGAGAAAACATAACAATGTTAAAATAAAACGCTTTAAATTCAATTCTAAAATGTTTCATTGTCTAGTGAGGTTGATGAACATTCATCCCATAGGTCAAATAAATGACAAAATCGAATAATACTTGACGAAAGTTGATCTTAATCACTACTACACCACTTAACCATAAGGACGATTTGCAGGACAAAATTTTACCAGAGGGTAACTAAATTTATTACAAACTTTTAAAAAATAGTATAGCATGTAACACAAAACCTATATCAAATTAAATAACACTTTATCGATACAAATACAAAGCATTGGTTAAAACTTTTTAAAAAAATATGAATATATTAAGTATCTCAGTCTTTTTAATGTCTATATTATCAACTTATTTTGAAAACAGTTGTTAAATCTTTAAAAATAATTCAGTAGATTCGACAGTTCGCATTCTGAAATTCTGATAAAAGATAACTAGAGCGACTTCCTTTTATGTTTTCTTTACAATAATTTTAAACTTGAATATCTTCGTGTCTGAAAATACTCGCATGTTCATGTGTCATGCACAAAATCGACATCAAATAAGCAGGATATCTTTATCCGGTTTATTTACTACTTGTAAGTCTGAGTATATTTCTTTTGGTAGTGCTTCATATAAATGATATTAGGTCTATTTGTTATTCAGAAATGTATATTATTCATTCTTTTTATATCAATTATAATATTTTTTTAGTGCTAAATGCAAACATTTTTTTATTGAAATCGATTAAAAACACTTAATACGATTTTTTTTAACATGAAAAAAATTGTTTTAAATTTTTGGTTAAAAAATTACTTGTTTTAAATGGATAAATTAATATTTTACTGTTTACACGGCATAAACCCTATACGAATTTTTAATGGATAATAATTTTAATTTTTTGAAAATGCAACTAACCATTTTTTGCAGCAAAGAAAAATTTCAAAAACAAAATTTAAGCCCAATTCGGAACGATATAGCTAATCAAATGTATTTTCTACATGCTTTACTCCATGCCAATTTTGGGCTAAAAACTAAGCCATTCAAAGAGTTACTAAAGCCGCGTTTACACCAAAGTCTTCCACTAAGTTTTCCACAAGTTGTGGCAATTTGTTGCTGTTTCTACAAAATACAGCAACTTTTTCTGTTTTCCACTTGTGGAGAGACAAATCTTCCACTATATTTTGGTTTCCCGCGGTGTGTCGGTAAAGATCAAAGAAAGTTGACAACTAAAAGAGAAAGATTTGTTGCTGCGCTAGCTAGTGGAGATCTGGAGAACTACTGCCCAAATCTTTCGCGCCAATTCTTTGGCAACAAGTTTTGCACTTATTTCTTTAAATTTGAGAAAAGCAACTTTTAGTTTTCTACAAAAAAATCTTCCATTTGTTGCTCTAATTTGAAAAAAACAACTTTTAGTTGAAAACTTTAAGTTGTCAACTTTGGTGTAAACATGCCTTAAGAGTCCATTCGCGCCGCGAAAATTGGATCCAATTTGGGACTCGGGGCATAATGTTTTTCTCAAAAACGGTATAAGTTATCGATAATTTTCAAAAAGTTTTTAATATTTTCTTGAGTGAAAGTCACCCAAAAATCGGTTATGTTTAGATACTATTTTCTCTTAACTCGACTCATATTTCAAAAATCTGTTACAGCAGAGGAATAGATTATTTCCTTACCTTTAAAATAGTGTATAATTTATTACATTTAGGTGAAAAATAGTTACCGAAAAACGTTATCTCCTGTAGGCTTGCAATCGGAAACAACATCGCATCGATACACCGAATTTGGAAGAACCTAAATAAAATATAATATTTTTAATGCGGCTATACGAAAATTGTGGTAGTGGGAGTTTGTTAGTCTCCGCCCATCGTCTTCGCGTCCTTTCGCCCGACCCCTAAGGTGTAGCGTAAATGCACTCTTAAGGTAAAAACATAAAAAATGTAGCACCGCATATTGTTGTTGGTATGATAATAAAACAAAATGGAATTTGCGCAAGCATAACATCAATGTTTAGCACAACATCCTTAACATAAATGAACTAAAGACTCATGTAGTCTTAAAACATTTTTTTGGTTATTGGTTTCGGTTTTTTTTTGTGTATAGACGTAAAAAACAAACGCATACAGATGTTTTCTGTATTTTAGTGCAGATTTATTAAAAAAATATATATTATATGGACAGGCGGTTCTGGCGGTCATGGTTAGTTCTGGTTAGTTAAAGCGGCTTTTTATTTTCACCAATTATATTTCAGACGTGATAAATTACCAAAAGCAGGAACAGTAAACTTTTTCGTTTAGGCCGAAATTCTGCCATGGCCCAACCAAACGTAGGGATAATTTAGATAAATTAAAAAGCCCTTAGTTCTGGTCGGCCATGGTTAGTTCTGGTTATTTAAAGCGGCATTTTATTTTTCCCAATTATATTTTAGACGTAATAAATCAGTTAAAGTAGGAACAATAAACTTTTTTGTTTAGGTAGATAGTTAAAACATATATTATTATTATTAGATTATTTTAAGATCGCTATTATCTCAATAAATATTTTATATCTCCGCATCTTATATGTGAGCAATAAATATTTTGATATTTAGTTATAAAATTAGTTTTAATTCATTTTATCATATTTTATGAACCATTAGAGACAGGAACCTACCTTAGTTTTTGGTGTACGAAACAAGATGTCTAAAACTGAATAATTAATTTTGTACGAAATAAGAATATGTAGGGAAATTTTTAAGGTGTACGAAACAAAAAAAAATCGTTACTTTTGGCATGATGTCATAAGTTTAAAAAGTTCGAAAACTTTGAAAGCGCAATTACCATAGTATTCCGGGTGGTGCGTCGCCGAGCGGAACATAGGAAACCCCATGTAAATTTTAAGGGGGTCAATTATTGGCTCTCCTGTACATTTTACAGAAAAAATGTAAGATAACTTTTAAGAGACCATTTTGACAAGCCCTCGTGTCAAGTTTTAAAAAAATTAATTAGCGAATCTTGAGTTATTCAATTAAATGTAATTGCAAAATTACCAAACTTTCGGTTCAGGTAAAACCAAACAGGCACCAGTAAAATAAGTATTGTCCCTGACATGAGGAAAAGTGTCAATAAATCGGTGTCAGTCGGTATTTAAAAAAGAATATAAATTATTCAATCGACGAAAAAGTATCCATAATTAAGTGGCATTAGGCGGAAAACAGCTTTAGAGCAGTATCTGAAATGTTTTCAGTTTATTTCCCCACCAAGCCCATTCCGTCCACTTTTATTAAACGTATTGTCAGTAAGTTCGAGTCCAGAGGTACCGTAATAAATAATTGTAAATGTTCAAGTCAGGATATCGAAAATAGAGCAGAAGAAAGAGAGAACAGAGATCTTAATATTCTACTGAGTTTGGAGGAAAACAAAATGGTTAGTACGAGGGTTCTTGGGCAAGAGGTAAATAAACATCATACAACGGTATTGCGCACTTTGAAAATACACACATATTATTCGTATAAATTCGAAAAACATCAAGAGCTGCAAGAAGGAGATGAAAAGCGAAAAATGGCATTTTGTTTTGAAATGATGGAAAGAGCATATAACGATAGGAATTTTTTTAGAAATATTTGTTTTACCGATAAATGTACGTACATTTACCCTCAACAATAACCCAAATGTTCAGAATTTCCGGTATTGGAGCCAGGAAAATGAACATCGCTTTGTTCATGATCGGACACAATATCCCCAAAAAAACAAATGTATTCAGTGGAATTATCGGTCACCATATCATTGGACCCTTTTTATGGACTATAACCTGACAGCAGAACCTATTTGAAATTATTTCAAAATCAAATTGGACCCGCCTTAGAAGAAGTTGTTCGGGAAGATCAAATGATCTGGTACCAAATGGATGGTTGCTCCGTCCATAATGCCCGTATGGTTAAAGAGTACCTGGAAAATGCTTTTAACGACAAAATTATTGGTCCACGGTACCGGATACTTTGACCAGCCAGGTCACCTGATCTTTCACCGAATGACTTCTTTCTGTATGGCCACTTAAAAAGTATCATTTATAAAAGTGTAAAATCTGAGAATCTAAACCAGCTACAACACGCTATTTCCTTAGAAAGTAATAAAATTTCGCAATATCAACTTAGCAACGTAAGAAATGAATTTTATGATCGGTTGGGATATTGTTTAGCTGTTAATGGGGGGTTGTTTAAACATTTGATTAATTCACGTTTTTATGTAATTCTCTATTTTTAAAAAAGGTATTGTATTTTATTTCATTTTATTTTTTCACAGCTAGTAAAATATTAAGAGTTTAGTTCTCTCTTTTTTGGATCTATTTTCGATCTTTTGAGTTGAACATTTACAATTATATCTTAAACATTTCAAAATATCTAATTATCTATTTACGCCATACTTTTTTTACAGGATGACGTAACTACAAATGGGTATAATCGCGACTTTATTTTGTGATATTTACCTGTAATTTTTCTCTCACTTTCAAATAATTTACAAGCAAATCATATAAACAGTGCTGCTTTGAAGCAAGCACCTCAGCTCTGCCTCCACATAACTGTTGGTAAACTCATCTAACATATCCAGTTCATTATTATAGTAGAGGGCACTCAATTGTTGCTCTGTATAAGGCTTTATATCAACTCCTCCACTTGTTTGGTCAGTTCTTTAACTGTTTGCTCAAATTTTCTGTTGGTAATACTACTAACTTAGCAGGAATAGAGTCTATATTTTCGAGAGTCTGTAGGATTTGTTTATTCATATTAAGGTATTTATCAAGGCTTGCTAATTCACTAGAACCTTTACTTTTAGATAATGATGTAGATTTTGTTGGACTGAATATATCTAAAGATTCAACATTCAAATATTTCAGATTCTGCTATTGGTTTAATTAAATTCTAGTATGGAAAAAATAATTTTTTTAATGATCGATAGTAATAATTGTTATCAGTTAAACTTAATTGTTACAATATAAACAAGGTTTGATAAAAAAATAATGTTAACGTGTCTTTTACTTTGAATGTAATGGTTGTGAGATTGATGAACCGAAAAAAAAATTCTTGTTTTCGGCTGTACGTCAGATTTGACAAAGCCTTATAATAAATTGTTTGCTGGTGGCTGGTGTCTGTTTGGTTTTACCTGAACTGAAAATTTGGTAATTTTGCAATTACATTTAATTAAATAATTTAAGATTAGCATATTAAAATTTGGGACGAGCTTTTGTCAGATTGGTTTTTTTAAAAAGTTATTTTACATTTTTTCTTTTAAATGTACAGGGAAGCCAATAATTAACCCCCTTAAAATTTACATGGAATTTCCTATGTTCCGCTCGGCGACGTACCACCAGTTATAATATTTAATTGTTGTTTAATGTCAAGTTTATTTTATATCCTCAGAACGGTAACCCAGTTGTCACCGAAACGTTAATAGGTTTTTGTATATTTTAAGGTTTTTTTTTGAGTTTCTGTGTTAGGTAATCTGCAAGTTCAGAGGCCTTAATTGACTGCCCGAGTCCATTCTCCAAAAACGTGCATAATGTATTTTTTCAACGACAGGACTCGCAAACTGTGTAGTCTAATAGTCCACGCAGTTAAGCATTTCACCTTCGAATTTTTTATATATGCACCGATTTATTTGAAATTTTGACAGATGATAGATGGATGGTCGAAAAGCAAAATCTATATGGTGCCGATGTGCGCAACCACCCCTGGGGTGGATGCCACTCTTTTTGGGGTGGGCAATTTTTTACCCAAAATACTCCCTGAAATCGATAGACGAGCAAATTTGAAGTGAAAAATGTCATGTCAAGTTTTTTCGCCAGATCAATAGTTTTTGAATTATTCGCAATTGAAAAGTGCGATTTTTCGTTAAAAAACCTTATTTTTCAATTGTTTTTTACGCATAACTCTGTAATTATGCGTTTTATCGAAAAAAGTGTATTGAACAAAAATGAAGCTTACAAAAAAAAACAAAGAAATTGAGCTATTTATGAAGATCTTAAAAGTCTACCTAAGGCAAGTTAAAGCTGCTTGAATATCTTTTATTTTACGTGATTAAGTACTTAAAAAAATTTCTCATTTTAACTCCAAAACCATAAGAGATACGAAAAAAACTAAAGAGTAGAAAAATGTAGCATTTTTTATGACGATTATTTTCCTTTATTTATTTTTTTTGTGGCATAAAAATTGACGGAGTTATAACCGATTTAAACTTTCACTTTAGTGCGAGTACTGCTTTTCCGCAGCCCTTTGACCCTTTACCTATAAAATATGAAGGGTCTCAAGCCCTTCTAACATATATAGGCTTGTAGCCCTGAAAATGACCTTTAAAATGATTTTTTGTAGGATGTGATAGCACCAAAATTAACAGAGTTACACAAAAAATAAGATTTTGATTTTTTTAATTTTTACTCAATTTTAAAGTAAAAAAACTTTTAAAATTTGGCGCACTGATTTTTTTGTTGACACTAGGTTGTCTGTAGGTACATTTAAGACCTACTATGTATGTATTAACACTGTTTAGAGAATAAACTTTAGAACCAACAAAATTTAAAATCAAAACATCAGTAGTCACTAAAAAATATTTTTTTATTTTATTTTTGTCAAAGGGGTGCTTCTTAAGGGTTGCTAGGGTGTAATTAAAAATTATTTTAAGTAGAGATAATAAACTGTTATACTAAAATTACGCAAAATAAAAAAATTGGCAGTCATTAGATATTTTTTATTTCATTTTCTGCAAAGGGGTAGTTTTTGGGGGTTGAAAAGTGATAACTAATAATTTTATTAAAATGCTATGAATTTTTTCCAATAAAACTACAATTTTATGTTACAAATCGTTAAAGATTTTTTCTGTATTATTTTCATCAAAAGGGATTTTTAAAGATTCTTAAGGGTTGATATTTAAAATACACAATTTTATATTGTACAGTACGTTAGGATATTTATCCTACATAAGTAAAAGACATTTGAATCGAAAAAAACCCGAAAAACCTATAAAATCTGTTTTCGAAAAGGGGGGTTTCACCCAAAAACAATTTGCACACCTTGCGACCATATAGATTTTAATATGGAGGGTAAGATAAGCTTAATTTCAAATTTTAAAAAAATCGTTGCATATATAAAAATTCGGAGGTATGACATTATTTTGAGCTTGACTGTCTGGGCTATAAAAAGTAGGTCTCGCTATTAGACCTTTTTTGCAAATTAAAATTTAGGCAGAATACACTTATTAAAATTAGCGGGCAGCAATGAACAGTATCCATGTTCTCCATGCTACACGATTTGGATTAAAATATATAAAGAATTTACCAACTGTAAAAAAATTTCCATTAATCATTTACTTGTTAAATGTTTGCAACAGATGAGCAGAAAAACCTCATTCCAATATATTTCCGCTTTTTTATGTATTCGACCCTCGAAACATAAAAAGGGCCATCCAATAAGCGGTCTTGTATACGCCAATATTAATAATGGGTCAATAGGTTTGTTGGCTATTTTCAGAAAATATTTCTATGCTGTGTACGTGCCTAGCTACAGGTTAGGAAACCTTTAATATAAATTCTATAAATAGAGAAATAGACCACTGGGTCTGGTGTTTACCGACGAGGATTTACTACTTAACAATTCAATGCATAACCATTATCTGAACACTTTTTCACAAAATACAAAAAGGAGTTGAGACATAAATAAATTCCACTTGGGTGAAAACCGGCTATTTTAGAATTAGTCCAGAAAACAAAGCTAAACAAAGTGCAAAACCTGGCAATTTTTTCAAAATGCATACATTTGCATAAAAATTTGGGATTTAGCTTAACTTACCCTCCTCTTCAAAATCTACATTATGTCGATGGGCGTTTTTTATTTTTTAGGGGTAAAAACTGCCCTTTATTGCTAAAACCTATAAATTTATACATTAAAGCTTAGTTTGAGTAAAATTTGACTCAAATAACTTTAGAAAGTAGCATTTTGTTTGTTTAAAACATTATTTAAAATATTTTAACTCCTTTTATGATTAAAAAAAATATTGGCCCTAAAAAATTAATATATTATCACAGTGTTTTGCATGAAAATTTGGGATTAAGATTATCTTACCCTTCTTCTTTAAAATCTCCATTATGCTGAAGGTAGCTTTTTATTTTTAGGGGTGAAAACACCCTTATTGCAAAAACCTTTAAAACTTTCATATTAAAAACTTAAGTCATAAAAAATTATGCTCATATAAATTAAAAATTGGTATTTAATTCTTTGAATCATTATTTAATATATTTCAACCCTTGAAAATCAACCCTTATAATGATTTAATAAAAAAAAATTGTTGACCCTAGAAAAAGTAACATATTGTCACAGAGTTTTAATTGAAAAATGTGACTGCTTAAAAGTATTGCTTATTTAATTTTGTAATTTTTTAATCCTCAAAAATTCACTCCTTACAATATTACCATGCAAAAAAATAGTACAAGACCGCGGATTTTTTAAAAAATTCATCGAGTCGCTTTTTTGGGATGCTCTAAAAAATTGTTTTTTAAACACCACTCCCTTCAGGTTTTGTGATAAAAAGTTTTTTTATAATAACTGTTGGTTTTTAAGAGCCATAAGGTCCTTTATATTTTAAACTGTTTAAAACCCTTACTTTTTTAAAGGGGTGAGTTTAAGGGCTGAACAAGGTAGTTCTCGTCACACGCGTTTTAAACGTTTATATCTCACTTCATTTTCGTCTTTTAATAAATTAAAAAAGCTAAATATTTGTAATTCAAAAAACAATTTGATGCCTTAGTAATTTTACGTATCTCTCTTAGTTTTCGAGTTATTTTCAAAAAAAGGTTATTTTTATTAAAACTCTAAAATTTGATTTCCACTTGCACTTTTTTTTAAAAGTAAGCAATTTAAATCGTTTAAAATTTTTAATTTAATTTATAATACAAAAATAAAGGGAAGAAAAGGGCTACGCCTTTTAAAATTAGAATGGTTTAAATTGGGTTTGTTTTCGAAAATTTTTACTAGAAATATTTTTTGGCCTTATTTTAATCATAACTCCCTTAACTTTTATATCTTTTTTTTTTTTTTTAAAAAGGTCTTTAAATCCCTTTTAAAAAAGTAATTATTAGTTTTCCTGGAATTTGCGTTATTTGCCTTTGAAACTCTGAAATTTTTTTTTGATGAATAACAAACCTTTAACAAAAACTAAAAAAACATTTTATTTTTTTTTTTTTAAAAACTAAATTTGTTCTTTACAGTTTTTTGATAAACTGTATACTTTAGTCATTTGCAGGGGAGGATTTAAGCAAAAGCTGAATGGTGAACCCGGGGGAAAAGTTATGGGCATATTTGGATTAATTTAAAAATTTAATCGTAAATTAATAATTATAAATTAATGATTTTAAAAAAAAGGTTCGAAAAAAAAATTTTAGTATTGGTTTTGCCTATAATTAAAATATTTTGTTAAAAAGGCCCCTTTTTTTTGCCATTTTAATTTATATTTTTTTTTTATATTATGAAATTTTTTTTTTTTAAAAATTTTTTATTTTTTTCTTTATGATTTATTTTTTTAAAATTTTTTTAATTTTTTTAAAAATTCTAATAATTTTAAAATTATTTTAATGCTAAATTTTTTTTTCTTTTAAAAAAAAAATTTACATATTAGGACAGCAGCCTATGGGCGCAAAAAAAAAATCCGGGGCCCGGTTATTTAAGAAAACCAATTAAAAATCGGTTTAAAAAAAAATGCATATGACATTTTTTGCTTAGAAATCATTTTTTTTTTGATTCCCCTTTGTCAAAAAATTTTTTTAAAAATTACCCAAAATTTTGGTTTGGAACCATTAAGGTAAAGGCGCCCCTTGGCATGATATGATTTTTTTGATTTTAATCCTTAGACCCCCCACTTTTTTAAAAAAAGGGGAAAAACGTACCAGTGAATAATATATTTGTTTTTTTTAATCTTCTAAATAGGGCCCAAAAACCCCGGAATCCCCCCCGGGGGATAGTTGCCTTTTTGCAATAACTCTGGGTTTTGCGAATGACACACAACCCCTTTATTTTATTTATCTATGAAATCTGCCCAAAACCCAATAAAAATGGCAGGTTCCTGTCTCTGTGCGATTGCATGGGGGGGTTTTTTAAATTTGGGTCAAAAATTTTCGGGATAAACTTCCCCTTTTCGGCGGGGGGGTCCCCAAAAGTAATTTAAAAGGTTGGCAACTATCCCCTTTTGGGATGGGTTTTCCTAAAAAAAAGGGCCGGGAAAATTTAATATGGAAATACCAAAAATAATGTTTTTTTTAAAAATTTGGAAAATAATAAAAAAA